>JANHAO010004801.1:0-23629 GCA_026873985.1 Saraca asoca | reverse complement strand
TATTTATTTTAATTATTACACTATTTACACTATTTATTTTAATTTTTAATAAAATATTTTATCTTTAAATAAAAAATTATAAGAGTTCAAATTAACTAAGAAAACCTAAAATTATAATTACCTAAAAATGTTTTTTGTCTAAAAAATAGAATTTATACAAAGCATCATATAAGTATGTTCTTTTATGTCATTTTCATTTATCAGCTAGCTTAACAATTAATTTTACTAAACATTTCTAATTCAATAAGCTAGCTTAACAACTTTTAGCTTTCAGCTAAAAATTAGTTTTTCAGCTTTCAGTTAACTTTTAAGATTTCAGCTAGCTTATCAACTATTTTTGCTAAATAGTCCTAAAGTGATCTGAATTGGAAGTTTGTACTATTTTTTTTGCAATCCAAATTGTAGCTATTTGAAAACTGCAAAAGAGTCTAGAATGTGAGGCAATTTGAATCAAGAATTTGAATTGTATTTGTGGGATTCAAATCATAAGTCTTTTGAATCTGAGCAATTGGCCCTTCGCAATTATGATCGTAATTTCAAAATTTGCCTTCATGATCATGAACACCATTCAAATCGCAAATTCAAATTTGGCCTTACGATTTTGATCATGATTCAAATCAACTTGATAAAAATTTAAAATAACAGTCATTTCACCAAGTGCTGCTTTCTTGCTATAAATACTCATTTCTTACATTTTCCTTTTCCAAAACTCTAGTACCTTTAACGCAAATACTACCTATTTCATATGTGTTTCATCTATTTACTTGATTTCTTGAATTAGAACTAGATTTGAGTGGTTCTAAACCTCTAGATAAAAATTTAAGAGGTTCTAAACCTTTTGAATTTGAACAAGATTTGAGTGGTTCTAAACCTTTGATCACGATTCAAATCGACTTGATAAAAATTTAAATTAATGGTCATGTCACCAAGTACTGCTTTCTTGCTATAAATACTCATCTCTCGCATTTTCCTATTACAAAACCCTAATACCTCTGAGGCAAATACTACCTATTTCATATGTGTTTTATCTATTTACTTGATTTCTTGTATTTGAACTAGATTTAAGTGGTTCTAAACCTCTAGAGCTTCAATTTGTAATCCAAAATTTTGAGTTCTTGTGATTTGTTTCTATTTATCTCAAAAATTTCTAGGAATCCTAGAGCTAGCCAATCCTAGGTTAGCAAGAGTTCTTTCACTCTTGTTTTTCTTCTTTGAGTGAGATTTTCTTAAATGATTTCTCAATTGTAGGGATTATAATCGTTGTAAAGGCTTCTCCCTATTCTTATTTTAAATTTGGAGAGAAAAATTTTAGTGGATTCAAGTTTGGTTTTAGCTTAGAAGTAGATGTACACTTTGAAGATAGTTTTTCAAGAGGGAACCACTATGAATTTATATTTGAATCTCTCTATCCTTGCTTTTTTATCTTTTGCACTTTATATTATTATCTTCATTGTTGTTCATATTGAAGTTGTGTTATTGATATTATAAATGATGACTTGCTAAGAACATTGTGTAAAGTTGTTTATCATTTGTTTCTAAGTGATTAAATTTTATAATATTTGAAAAAGTGATTTTAAAAAATATTTTTGAAATTATAAAATTCTAAAAATAATTCAACCCTTTCTTGGTCGAATCCGTGGCTACATTTTGCATTAAAGCTTGGCTTTTGGTATAAAGGTGTAATCGCCCTAAGAAGATCCAATGAATTTGAATGATTTCAGCATTTTACCAAAGTATCCTCCATTGAACAATCCCCTTGGGCTCAATAAACAACACTATACATAATAGAAACAAAAGAAGAAAGATTTTGTCAAAGTTATGGATATTGATATGTAGGAACTAATGGAAAGTGGATATAATCTTTTAACCAAAATTGAAAACAATATAATCATTTTGAAACCAATAAGCGATTTAAGTGAAAATAAGAAAAAGAAACACCTACTTGCTTCTAAGATTAAATGGATTGTGTTTAATTCCTATGACCAAGTGAGTACAAGAGGGTATCTAACTATTAAGGACATATGGGATGCACTTAAAGTTGCTCACATAAGCATAACCTAAGTCAAGGCTTCAAAAGTTCACATGCTTGTTTCACAATATGAACTACTTAAAATGAATGATGGTGAATCAATTAAGGATATGGTGTAAAGGTTCACTGTAATTGTTAATCATTTGAGCATTCTTGGTAAGAAATTCAAAAACATTAATTTGATTCACAAAGTTCTTCACTTCTTGACCATTAAATGGCAACTAAAGATTACGACTATTAAGGAGTCAATGAAGATGAGAATGCTAACATTACAAGAGCTGTTTAGTAATTTGAAAGAGTGTGAGATAGAACTTAAAAGGTAGGTATTCAAAAAATGATAATGATAGAAGGAAGCAAAATCTAGCCCTCAAAGCTACTGCAACTTTTAAAGAGCAAGAAGATGATTTGGAGAGTTTGGAAAATTTCAATGATATATCTATAGAGGATGATTTGTCTCATCTTACTAGAAAGCACCATTGACTTTTGAAAGGTCACAAAGTTGTTGGTAGAAAAAGAACTTCTCCCCTAAGAAGAAATGCAAACAAAGATGAACAAAATAATCCTTCTACTCCTACTTGATTTGAGTGTAAGAAACCACGGCACATTAAACCCGATTATCTTGTTTACCTTAAGAGACTGTTGGAGAATGAGAGGAATAAAAACAAGCAACTAGTTAAAAGAGCTTATCTTGCCATATGGTGAGATGAAGATATGGATTCCGTTTGTAATGATAAGAAAGATGAAGGGTATTGCTTTGTCTCATAGCAATAGGAGATAAGGATGTTGAAGTAAATGATGGTAACTCTACTCAATCTAATGATGATATTGATGATTTATATAGTGAGTTATATGATGATTTGCTTAATGACAAAAAGAATGTTAGTGTTTCAAAGAAAATCATTGCTTCTTTGAAAGCTGACATTGAAAATTTGTAAAAAGAAAATAGTTATATATTAAAAGAAGTTGAAAACCTTAAGCTATTATCTCATGTGTGTGATATTTGTGAAACTCTTAAAACTAGAATTGATGATTTAAAAAAAATGTTGGAAAAGTTAACAAATGGCAAGAAATCACTTAATACATTACTAGGAAGTCAAAAGTGTGGTTTCAACAAAAAGGGACTTGACTATAAGCCAAGTATGTAAAAAAAATTTCTATAAAAACCTCTTCAATAAGAAAACCATGGTAACCAACCTTAGATAAAATGTTTCTATTATAGCCAAAGAGAGAATAATATTCACTATTGTGCTTACAAAAGGAATACTTATATAGTAAGTGTTGGTGAGAAATTGGTATGGGTACCAAATGTTTCATTTAGTGGAACTAACCTTTGTGAACCCAAGACTACTTAGGTACCCATATTCAAAGAGTCATTTTCCTTGTGCAGGTGTGTGGGAGATCCTAGAACAATATATGGCTTCTTAATAGTGGGTGTTCTTGATACATGATTGGTAACAAGTCCAAGTTCTATTCACTTACTCCTATTGATGGTGTATAGTTCACTTTCAGAGATAATGTCAAAGACAAGGTAATTGGTAAAGGTAGGGTATGTAAGGACCCTCACTCTTGTATTGAGAATGTTTTGCTAGTTAAAGAGCTTAAATATAATTTACTTAATATTAGCCAACTTTGTGACAAAAGGAATAATGTCACTTTTGACTCCACTTGTTATATAGTTAAGAACAAAAATAATAAGCAAATTAAGTTGGTTGGCAAAAGGTTTAACATTTATATGATTGATATTGATAATAAGCTAAATCATGATTCTAAGTGCTTAGTTAGCATAAATGATGATTCTTGGGTTTAGTATAAAAGGCTTGCTCATGCAAGTATGGATTTAATGAATAAACTTTCTAAAATTATTTAGTTGTCGGATTACCTAAGCTTAAATATAATAAAGATAAAATATATGATGCATGTCAAAAGGGAAAGTAAGCAAAAGCATCTTTTAAACTTAAAAATGTTATTTTTTTATCAAGGCCACTTTAATTACTTCACATGGACTTAAATGGTCCACCAAGGATTAGAAATAATGGTGGTAATTACTACATACTTATGATTTTTTATGACTATTCAAGGTATACATGGACATTATTTCTTGCTCATAACAGTAATATTTTTCAAGCTTTTCAAAAATTTGCGAAGTCCATCCAAAATAAAAAAAGAATAATGATAAAAAGTATATGTAGTGATCATGGTGAAGAATTTAAAAATCATGATTTTACTTACTATTGCATTAAGAATAGGATAAATTATAATTTTTTTTCTCTTAAAACTTCTCAACAAAATGGAGTTGTTAAGAATAGGTGTTTAGAAGAAATGGCTAGGACCATACTTACTGATAGCTTTTTCCCTATGTCGTTCTGGACTGATGTGGTTAATACTACTTATTATGTTATGAATCATGCCTTGATAAGGCTTCTTTTTAAGAAAACCCCCTATAAATTGTACAATGGGAGAAAACTTAATGTATCTTATCTTCATATTTTTTATTGTAAATGTTTTGTGTATAATAATGGTAAAGATAACCTTCACAAATTTGATGTCAAATATAATGAAGCATCACTTATTGAGTATTCTTCTACAAGCAAAGCTTTTTGAGTTTATAACAAGAAAACTTTGCAAATAGAAGAATACGTCCATGTTGTGTTTGATGAATCTACTTTAAGTGTTTGTAGAATTGAAGATGATGATGAGCAAATGGATTCATGGCTTTTTCAAAGAGAATCAGATGCACAATAAGAAATAAAAGAAAAAGAAAAAGGAGACAAAAAGGATAAGGATAAAGAAAAAGCTCTACCTTTAAACATGTCAAATGAAGAGCTACCTTACAAATCACCAAGAGCTTGAAAGATTATAAAAAGCCATCCAAAGAACCAAATGATTGGTGAAGCATTACAAAGGGTAACTCGTACTATACTTAGAAATATTTGTGATCATTTGGCTTTCCTTTCATAATTTAAACCTATAACTATTGAAAAAGCTATAAATAATGAACATTGAATCTTAGTAATGCAAGATGAATTAAATCAATTTAAAAGAAATAAAGTTTAAGATCTTATGCCAAGACTTAATGATTATATAGTTGTATGAATTAAATGGGTTTTTAGTAACAAACTTGATGAGAATAGTAGAAACAAAGTTCGACTGGTTACAAAAGGCTACAACTAAGAGAAAGGCACTAATTTCGACGAAACATATGCACCTGTAGCAAGATTAGAGGTAATTAGGATGATATTAGCATATGTTTATATAAAAAACTTTAAGCTTTATCAAATAAATGTTCAAAGTTCTTTCTTGAATGGCTTGATTATGGAAGAGGTATATGTTTAACAACCTCTGGGTTTTAAGAATCACTTCTATGCATATCATGTTTTTAAATTTAAAAAAGCTCTTTATGACCTTAAACAAGCACCTAAAGCTTGACATAAGTGTTTAAGCAAATTTTTGTTTGATAATGATTTTTCAAGAGTCAAAGTTGACACCACTTTGTTTATAAACCATAAAGGCAATGATATTCTTTTCATGCAAATTTATATTGATGATATCATTTTTGGTACTATTAATGAATCTTTATGCAGTTTGAAATGTCCATGATGGCTGAGTTGAATTTTTCAATCCATCTCCTAATCAAACAATCTAAAGATGAAATTTTCATTAGCCAAATAAAATATACACAAGAATTGCTCAAAAGGCTTGATATTAAAGGTGCAACGCCTTTTGGAACTCCCATGAGTCCTTTAACAAAGCTAGGTCTGGATAAAAGAGGGAAGAAAGTTAATGTTACAATATATAGAGGCATGATAGATAGTTTGCTTTATCTTACTACAAGTAGACCTAACATTATGTTTAGTATGTATATGTATGTAACATTTCAAACTAATCCTAAATAATCACATTTGATTGTTGTTAGAAGAATCTTAAGATACATTGTAGGCACACCACACATGGGGTTGTGGTATCCTAGAATAGGTCCTAGTTGTTTAATAAGCTATTCTAATGTTGACATCATTGCAAGTAGGGCTAATCAGAAGAGCAGTAGTGGTATATGCCAATTTTTTGATCATTTTCTAGTCTCATGGTGTAGTAAAAAGCAAAAAAAATGTGGCTTTCTCCATTGTAGAATTAGAGTACATAGTCATGGGTAGTTGTTGAGCTCAAATCTTTTGAATAAGATAACAATTATTGGATTTTGATTTGAATTCTGAGAAAATTTCAATGAAGCGTAATGATACAAGTGCCATTAACCTTACTAAAGAACCTTATCAAGCACTCATGAACAAAGCATATAAAATTAAGGCATTATTTCATAAGGGATTATGTTCAAAGGAAAGACACTGCTCTTGAATTTATTCAAACTGATTTTCTCACAAAACTTCTTAATGAAAATTATTTTACTTTTATAAGAAGAGATTTGGGCATGTTAAACCCCTTAGAAAATGAACTCATTTGATATGAATAATTTATTATTATTTGTTTTGGTTTATAAGTCATTTTAGTTAATTATTTTAATTTATTTAAATTATTTTCTCATTGAATCCAATACTGATTTAAGCATCAAAGAGTCCTCCTATTTGTTTTGCAAGTGCCTAGTTAATCATATTTGAGCTTTCATATCGTTCAAGGTGATTAGGGTGATTTGAGATAAAAATTCATGGTTTGATTATTGAAAAGTTGTAAAATTGAAGAGTTTTTTAAAGTTGGAGCAAGTCGATTGGAATTGCAAATTTACAAAGGAACAGAGTAATTCAAATCATGGATTTAAGAGTAGTCTCAGGCCTTTTTTCAGAACTTGTGATCCAAACAAGGGATTTAAATCGTTAAAGATTTTTTGTGGTTGTTTGGTTCATGATTCAACTTATTTTGCAAATCTAGGCTTCATAACTTGAATAACTAAGGATTTTTATAAATACCTTGCAACATTTTTCAACTTTACTTTCACACCTCTTTAAACCCCAACCTTCTTTTCTCTTAGCCTAAACACATTATTTTTTCCAAATCTCATAAATTTCACTAATTATTTAATCAAATCATTTCCTTACCATATTCTATCACTTTTAATCGATTAAAATCCCCAATTTTACCCTAAAACCCCAAATTCTCATAAATCCTAAATTTTTTTCATCTTTCTCTATCTCTTTCTATAATATATAACAATGATTGATGATTTTGGTGGTCATTCAAAAAAGAGAAAGATAGTAGTTGATAAATCAACAGTTTACATTAATGTTGCTATGGAGGAAGAGAAATTCTTCATTAACTCAAAATCCTTGGAAAGGCATGTCAATTTTAAAAAGAAAACTATTCAACTTATTAGATGTTAGGACTCAAACTTTTTAAAAATAGCTGCTTAGAACTTTTTGGCATCTTGGAAAGATACAAACTATTGAAGTTCATCACTTATAGTGCTAAGTATTACCTTACATGGATAAGGATATTCTACACAAACTTAGGGGTTGCTCAAAGGAAATTATTTGTCATTGTCATGTAAAAGACGATCAAGTTAGATGTGAAGTTATATAAAATATTTGACATGAATGGTGAAAGTGATTTTGTCATACGTAAGGATGTGCAAGGTTATTCTAAAAAAGAGGGAGGCTTTAAAGCTATTTTTTTTCATAATACTGCTCTCATATATGCTTCAAGGAAACTCATGATTATTGGACTTTCTATAGAGGATTGTCTCCTCCATTTCACCATTGTGAAGGTCATTCTCCCTAAGCATATAAACTCTGCCCACATTGGTGAAGATAAGCTATTTTTTATGTGCGCTATGAAAAAGCGGTATAACATTAACATCTCTTACTTGATTATAACCTATATAGAAAATTTCATCACCAAGCAAAGTCAAAACTTTTTGCCATATAGGATGCCTCTTTCTATGATATTCTCTTAATTTTATATCTTAATGTCACTTGAAAAAAAGGTTAACAACACAAATGTTGCTACCATATGGGTAAGAAGAATATGCATCAAATGGCATTTCAACTTATTGGTGGTAAATGGGGAAAACAAGATTTATTTTTTGGCAAGCCTAGATATTTTTCAATTGGAGCCTCAAGATCATCTTTTTCTATTACTACTAGGAGTGCTGACTTTTAGATTAAGACCATGAACCTTCTTAGGCAAATACATCTTCAGTAGACTCACTACTTTGATTACATGGAAAAGAGCTTAAATGATAGTCATGAGGATAAGAAGAAGATTTTTGCAAGACTAGATCATATGCATGCAAGGTTTGTATCATTTGAAGCTAACATGAATGCTAAAATCAGAGATCTCTATGACTGCCTGAACAACATAAAGGCATAAATCACCTAAATCAATAATGCAATCGTGCCCTTAGGAGATATCTGATGTGATTATTTGTTTCCCTTAGACTCTATTTCCCCTTTTTTTTACTATTTGCTTTTGCTTCTTTGATGGATATTTTTATTATTATTGGATGTTTTAAATATTTTTGCTTAAATATATCTTGATTTTAATCATATTTTAGTTTAGTACTTTTTTATTGAGTTCTTCTTGACAAGCCAAAAGGAAGAGAAATATGGATTTTGGGAGATTATGCATGCTTGTGCTTACTTGATTAAAATTATGCATGATTTGAGAGAAAGCTGTTAGCTTTAAAAGGAATTCAAATGAGTTTATATATGATTAATTTTGAATGTTGCTTTGATTATTATCTAACTCAAAAATTATTTGTTATCATAAAAAGGGGGAGATTATTGAGTCTAGCCCTTATTTCTAAAACCTTTTAATTTGTTATGCTGATTACAAATATTTTTTATGAGCTTATTATGTTTTAATTTCAATGAAAAAATCTTGGAAAGCCTTGGATTTCTTGATGAAGATTTAGTATAGGCTTAGAACTAGTAAAGTGTAAAGGTAAAATTTCATTTGAATTTAGCTCGAAATTTAAACTTAATTTTGGAAGCATTTGTCTTAATAATTTCATAAGATTTTTTTTTAATTATTTCTCCAAAACATTCTTATATGATTTTAAATGTTTTATCAAATTTCTACACTTGGAATTATGCTTTTGAGTTGAAATAATTGTTTTGAAAAGGTTTAAGATGAGTTACAAAGATTTTATTTCAAAGCATCTTTTTTAAAAATAAATTTTATCTTTACGATTCGAATCATACCATTTTGAATTAAGTCTGTGATTTGAATCGTAGCCTCTAGACTTGGGAAGAAAGTCTGAAATATAAAGCAATTCAAATAAGAAATTTGAATTATTTTCCAAGATTCAAATCACAGCTACTTTAAAACTATCAAAGAGTCTGAAATTTGAGAGAATTTGAATCATGAATTTGAACTGTATTTGTGCGATCCAAATTATAGGTCTGGATTATATTTGTGTGATCCAAATTGTAAGTATTTTGAACCTAAATAGTTGGCCATTTGTGATTATGATAGTAATTCAAATTACAATTTCAAAGTTTACCTTTGAGTCTTGATTGTGATTTGAATTGTAAATTCAAATTTGGCTTCACGCTTCTTATTGCGATTCAAATCAAGTGGGTAAAAATTTGAATCAATGATCATTTCATTGTAATTGCTACTCTCTTATTATAAATACTTATTTCTCACATTTTCCTATTGTTCTCAGGTAAATACTATCTATTTCATTTGTACTTCATCTATTTACTTGATTTCTTGAATTTGATCTACATTTGAGTGATTCTAAACCTCTATAGCTTCATTTTGTAATATGAACTTCTGAGTTCCTATGATTTATTTCTTTTCATTTAAAAAATTCCTGGATATTTTAAGGCCAGCCAATTAGGAAAAATATATGCAAGGCATCAAGTATGTCGATTAAAAGCATCAAATATATGTCGTGAAATTTTAAAATTTTTTCGAAACTAGGATCATATTGTTTACAAATTAATTCATAAGTAAGGAATAATTTAAAGTAACAATTTAAATTATACCTTCTCGAGATTTATTCTTGGAATCTTCAGTCTCCAAATCTGAATTTGATATCTAAGAAATTCAAGGAACTCTCCAACAATTCCCATAATCAAGTCTTTCAAATTGTCTTTAAGTAACTCTTTTAGATTTGATCTCTAACACCAATGGTGATCCACATGAACTAATTTGATTCAAAATCTCCACCAAGTTCAAGAAATAAGTAGAGTAGGAAAATTAATTCCTCAACTTAAGAAGTGTTAGTTTTCCAAGATATCATAAATTTACTAGGGCAGGGTTGGTGTTGCATACAAAAGAATTAGCCATGCAACACATATGCTAGGTTACACACTTGTGTCATACACATGATTTAAGGTTAGCATCTTGCTCCTTTGAATATAAGAGATTGGAGTACAAGAGTAGGGAGTAACCATGAATGACACACAAATTAGGGTTTCTCTTTACCTGTGCCATCCACTTATCTAGTAGATGAGTTACATGACTAGTGCAGCTCTCTTGGCCTAGAAGTCCACACTCCTTTTGTTAGGCTATAATGAGTCCAGACTCATTAACCTCATGCTTCCACTTTTGTGTCCAATAAGCCCAAACATTTTTCTATAAATCCAAACTCATAAACTCTCTTTTATAGCCATTCCATAATTGTTTTAATTTATTAAAATAACTTTCTAAGTGAGGAACCATTCCTCTACTTATGATCTCCTCTAAGGTTAATATGAATTTTTCATAACTTTCAAATTTTAACATTGAAAATTTACTACTATTTAATAATTGTAATATCTATTAAAATTATTAAATCATTGATTAATTAACACTACTAATCATATTAGAACACTTAATCATTTTAAATTTCTAAGATGTTCACTAATTCAACTCTTGAATTCATAACATTTTGCATTTTCTACTTTACTTACACTAGCCTTTCAAGGATAAACTCCTTTTCCAAGAAGAGAGCATTTGTTGAGATAGAGACTTTTTGCTCAACTGGATGGTGAAATTAATAACCTTTTGTTTCCTTAAGGTATCTTATAAATAAACATTTATCATAAGTTGAACATCCCAAAATCTTCATGTGTGAAACACTTAGCTTCTTCCCAAACCATAACTAGTATGGTATCTTATCAATAAACTTTGAAGGGACACGGTTAAAGATGTATGCAATATTTTCTAAACTATAGCCCTAGAAAAAGATTGATAAAATTGTAAAGCTCTTCATGGAATGTACCATGTCAAGCAAGATATGATTTCTCCTTTTTAAAACACCATTCATTTATGGTGTTGCAAGTATAGTCCATTATGACAAAATCCAAACTACTTAATATAATCCATGAATTCTTGGCTTAAGTATTCTCCACTTTGATTGGATCTGAATGTCTTGATACTTTCTCCAGATTGTTTCTTTACTTCAATTTTGAATTCTTTAAACTTTTCAAAAGCTTCATATTTGTATTTCATCAAATACACATACTCATAACTAGAATAATCATCAGTAAAGGTGATAAAGTAAGAAAATGCACCTCTTGCTAAAGTAGTTATTGGGCCATATACATCACTATGTATCAACTCCAGCACTTCTTTGGCACATTCACCTTTTTTGTTAAAGTGTTTCTTGGTCATTTTATTAATGAGATATGATTAACAAGTTTCATATAATTCATAATTGAATAGACCCAAGTATCCGTTTTATGTAACTATGTGATTCCAGTTTTATTAATATGACTAAATCTACAATGCCAAAGATAGGATGGATTTATGGGTTCATTAACTTTAGTTTCTTATTTGTGATAGTCAAGATTTCTTGTCTTAGTTTTAGAATATACAATCCATTGAAAAGTTTGCTAGTGCTATAAAACATGTTACCATGTGAAAAGAACAACTTTTATTTTTAAAGGTAAAAGCAAATCCTTCTTGATTTAGACAAGAAACAAAAATAATATTCTTGGAAATTACAAGAATATAATAATAATTATTTAGTTCTAGAGCCCATAGGCAATTCTAAAAGGTAGGTTCCTAAACTAACAGCAGCAACTTTTGCTTCATTCCTAATGTGCAAGTCCAATTCACCTTTTTGTAGCCTTCTACTATTTCTTAGTCTTTATATGTCATTACAAATGTGTGAGCCACAACCAATATCTAACACCCAAGCATTAATAGAATAATAAGACAAGTTTATCTTTACAAAAGGATACTTAAAGTAAAAGCTTCTCTAAGCTTCTTCTGCTTTACAATCTTAAGATAAGCTTTACAATTTCACTTCTAATAGCCTTCTACTCCATAATGGTAGTAGATGCCTTTAAGAATGCTCTCTTTCTTCTTATATACACCTCCTTTAGGTTTATGAACCTTAACCTTAGCTTTAAAACTTTTCTTCTTAGGCTTCTTCTTCTTTCTTTTCTTAGACTTAGAAGACATAATGATCATCAGTACAAACTGTTCTTTCTTAAAAGTCATTTCGACAATCTTAAACATGTTGAGCAACTCTATAAGAGAGACCTCTATCTTATTTATGAAGAAATTCATGACAAGCCCTTATGACTTATGAAGATAATGCAATATAATGTTCACTACATGATTATTGTCAATCATACGATCTAGTTGGGCCAATCTCTCTACTCGCTTGATCATCTTTAGCATATAACTTGCAACAGATGATCCCTAGGCCATCTTGCAATTGAATAGATCATGAGATGCCTTGTTTCTCCCAATATGAGAATTCCATTTATATAACTCTGACAAATGTGAAATCATCTCAAAATGAGTTATATTTTCATGCTGCTTCTGAAGCTTAAGAGACATTGAAGCCAGCATCACATATATTACTTGTTCAGCATTGTCCTAATGTTTTAAGTGAGCAACAAAATCAAAACTTTTTTACTCATTTAAATCTTTAGATGGAGGTACAAAAGGGTCCTTCTTAAGGATGTAGGCTATCTTTTCCTATTTAAGGGCAATCTTCAAGTTTCATAATCAACCTATGCAATTTAACCCAGTTAGCTTATTATTGATCAATATGTTTCTTAAGAAGATACTATTCATCATTTTAACTACCATTAATAAGAATAAAGTGGATTAATATCTAAACATAATATGCATTTTATATAGACTTTAATAAAATGAATTCCCACTATCTTTTTTCAATTCTAATAACCCTATGTCTTAGAATCGGATTATCACATTACATGATAGACATAATAGGTTAGGATCCTGATTTGATTTACTTGAACTTGACAGAAGCCAAGGAATCCAAATAAATTAGACTAGGTAGACAACTCAGCCTGTCAATTATATTTTCATATAACTCATAATCATTAGATTGATAACACTTTGTCATTAGTATCCATCACATCAAACAATATTAACAACCCCTTGTTTGAAATGTTCAAAGTGAAACCTAATTATGCTCATACACTATAGAGCCAAGAAGGTCATTTAAACTATACATGTTTGCTAAGTTGAAGCCATTAACCAAGAATATTACTCTTATTCTAATAATGATAACATGAAAGGAACAAATCATCACAAAATTAATCTTTGGTTATCATTATATTAATGGGTGACAATCAATCCTGCTCTTAATATATAACTTAAGTCAGTGAGGGATTTGTAATTAGTTTGGGGCTTAACTATTAAAGGTCTCATGTATGGCATGCATACATTTAAACTAGTCTATGTCCACACAATATCAACTAGCCTATGTCATACATAAATCATTATTTATATCCTAATATAAATCACATGTATGTATAACACATATATAGGATTATTATGGACTAATTTAAATTATTTTCCTTGTGACGTAAAATAGAAAAGTCTCTATGATATGCACCTCTTAATATGCACCATCACCCTTAAGCACCTTCTTGAATAGCTTTCAAATTAAAATAAAATTCTATAATTATATCATAGTAACTAACTACATCATATAGAAGAAACCTTGAGTTACATTCAATGGGAATGAGATGAGAAGGGAATTTTACATTCAAGAATTAATAGAAAGGTATGATATGCAAGCTTTATTTAAAAATACCTAATAATAAAATATAAATTATATTCATAAAAACCTTTAGTCCATAATCATCCTTCCTTATATTCAAGTATATATGATATATATATATATATATATGTATATTTATATTTATATTTATATTTATAAGACAAGAAAGTATAGAACATTAACTATTTGATTCAAATTATGGTCATACATGTTTCAAATTATTTGATTAATATTTAATTTAAATAAGTTGACTAATTTGATTCCATCATCAAAACATCACAACCAATCTATTTTGAAAATTAATTTTAGTTAATTTTAAAATCAATCAATTAGTGAAATCCATCATACTTTTTAAAACTTTGGAAACAAGTAAATGAATAAAAGGAAAGTTTCTAAAACTATTGTCAATCAATTTATAATCATATTCAAATTAGATCCAAGGTTAAGGAGAGCTCCCATAATTACAAAAATGCAGTTTAAGTAAATTTTCTCAAATTTGGTTGTGCTTACAATTAATTTCCTAAATTGTATTTGTATAATTAAAATATAGGACTGATTAATTGTTATCACAATCAATCAAGGGGCTACTTAGTTTTCACCACAACCAATTAAGATGGTTGGAACCACCATGTGTAGTGGCCGAAAAATTGACCAGCCATACTAGTCCAACCAATAGAGGTTTCAACCAACTTGATGCCTTCCATGGCTAGCAGTTGGTTTGGCTAACAAGCTCCATTTTTTGTCATTAAGGTGCTATGGCAGCTAGCCAGCTTTTCTCTAGTGTATTTTTCATTCAAAGTTCAGATTCAATCCATATTGGTTTATGAAATATTTTCTATAATTGAATGAAAAATTTTGATCATATAAAACCAACAAAATCTTAATTATTATTATAACAATTAAATCTTTAATCATAAATTAAAAGAACAACATGGGCTCTGATACCACTATTTGGAAAAAATAAATCTAAGGCATCAAGTATGCTAATCAAAAGTATCAAATATATGTAGTGGAATTTTAAAATTTTTTCCAAACCTGGATCATGATGTTTAGAAATTAATGCATAAGCAAGGAATAATTTAAAGTTACAATTTAAACTTAAGAGTTATTCTCGAAATCCTTAGTTTTCAAATCTGAATTTAATCTCCAAGCAATTTTATGAACTCTATAAAAAGCCCTACGATCAAGTTTTTTGGACTGTCTTTAGGTAATTTTTTTAGATTTGATCTCTAACACTGATAGTGATCCATTTAAACTAATTCAAAGCCTTCACTAAGTTCACATAATGAGTAAAGTAGGAAAATTAACTACTTAACTTAAGAGGTGCTAGCTCTCTGAAGAATCACAAATTCACTAAGGCAGGATTGGTGTTTAAATGTAAAAAAAAAAAAAAAAAGATGAGAAGTGAGATCACACAAGAGAGTTAGCACATAACACATGTGCTAGGGTTTATGTTTGTGTGATGTTACACACTTAGTCATACTCCTTTAAATAGAAGAGATTGAAACACAATAGGGGGAACAAGTATGAGTGATGCACAAACTAGGGTTTCCCCTTGCTTGTGTTTGCTTCTTCCATCCACTTATCTAGTGGATGTGTGGCCTTGTTGGCCTAAAGAGTCTATACTCCTTAGTTAGGCCATAATAAGTTCAAGCTTATTAACCTTATACTCCCTCTTTTGTATTTAATAAGCCCAAACACTTTTCTATGAATCTAAACTCATAAACTTTTTTTTATAATCATTCTCTAATTGTTGTAATTTATTAAAACAACTTTCTAAGTGAGGAACCATTCCTTCACTTATGATCTACTCCAAGGTTAATATGAATATTCCATAACACTTAAAAATTAACACTAGAAATTTACTACTATTTAATAATTGTAATCTCTATTAGAATTATTAAATAATTAATTAATTAATATTTCTAATCACATTAGAATACTTAATTAATCATTTCAGATTTTCAATATGTTCACTAATTCAACTCTTGAACTCATAACATTTTGAATTCTAATTTTTCCTTTGATTCTGGATCAAAGAGATAGGTTTTCATACATGTTGGTAATGATTTTATTTACAAGCTTCTATAAGTTCAATTGAATTAAAACTCATTTTAATTCAAACACAATTTAAATTATATAAATAAATTCATAAATCATGATTGGCTTCTAGCAAAACTTCATGACCACCTAAATGCCAGGAATAGATTGTGGAAATAAAAAACTTTCATGATAAAGTGTTTTTATATAATTCAATTCCTTCATCTCTTGATATTCAAATTGGACTTAAGATATGGTCCAAGTGTCAACCCTCGTATAAACATCTAATCTTAAGTGTACATTTGACTATATACTATCTTACAATCGTTCATACATAAAGTTCCTTTTATGTATTGATTATTGATTATACATAAAACTCATTTTATGCATCATCAATATATAGGCATATGATTTTGATCATAACACAAATGTTAAAATATATTTTTTAATATCTTTCCTTGTTACCAGGAAGGATGAATTCTTTCTTGATCAAGCACTACCTTCATGTACTTCATGATGCACCCAAAATTATTTGTATCTACTCTTTAAGATTGGAAGCCTAGAATAAAATCAAAGTACATGACTCCATACATAAGATATTATGTTGATTTTAAGTCCAAGGATCACTTATACCACCTTTCATATGAGAAGTCTATTAACATATGGTAACATTCCATATGGTTTCTCATGGTAGGTCAATCTAGTTATATGTTCCATAACATATACCTATATGTTTGTTTAGATATCAACATATTAAATAATATATGAGATCACTGTATTCTTCTAGAAGAATTTGGTATAACATATGTTGGTTTACTCATGAATAGTTGATATCTTGTTTTCTCAATTATTCAACAACCAAGGGTATTTAGAAATTATAATTATATGTATAAATTATCTCATAATTACAATCCCTATTGTAATTTATTTATACATAATTATTTTTTAAGGACTTTATCTAATATAATATACATATATCAAAACATATATATATTTAAAACTAAATTTATAAAGAAATCAAAATATCATATTTATTAAATATGCTAATATATGCAGTATTCATGCTATTTCAATCGATTGCTTATAGGGCATCTATACTAACATAACCAACCCTAGGTTAGTAAAAATGAGAGAGCTTTCGTGTTCTTTTCTTTGAGTGAGATTTTCTTAAGCGATTTTTCAATTGCAAAGATTACAATCACTGTAAAGACTTCTCTTTATGTCTGTTTTAAACTTGGAGGGAAAAATCTTAATAGATTTATGTTTAGTTTTAGCTAAAAAGTGGATATACACATTGAATACGATTTTTCAAAGGGAAGTCACTATAAATCTGTATTTTGATCTCTCTATCCTTAATCTTTTATTTTTTTATACTTTATATTGTTGATCTTCATTGTTGTTCATATTAAAATTGTATTGTTGATATTGTGAATTATAGTTCATTGAGAACATTATGTAAAGTTGTTTATCATTTATTTTCAAGTGATTAAATTTTATAATATTTAAAAAGGAAATTTTAAAAATTATTTTAAAAATTATAAAATCCTAAAATCAATACACTTCGCTATTCATGGCTACAAATTTTGCCTTCATTTGGACTCAACAAAGTCACAAAGTTCAGTTGACATTCTTTACTGTAACTTCAGTCCACGGAGTCAATTTGGCCTTTATTTGGACTCAACCTCTCACATTGCCCAAAAAAAAAAAAAAACAACCATACTGAGAAATGATAATTATATTCTTTTTTATTCAAAATTGTATCTTATAAATGAAATTAAATAAAAATAAAAATAAATGTAAATTAGAAAATACATCATAAGGGGAAGATATACTATCTTTCCTTACATAGACCTTTTAAGCCGTTACAAAACTTAAAATTTCTACAACTAGAAACAAGACTCTGGAGGATGCATCCGTTGAATCTATGTATGGTGGCTTGATAAAGAGTAAATTTCAAAGCATATATTCTTCCATCTATATTGCAGTTGACCATGTTGTTGAATCCAACTCCTGATGGTTCTGTCATTAGTTGCAACATGAACTCTAGTGTTAGGACTAAAAGGCCAAGATCATAATTATAATTTTCAGCGGAAGAATTGTGATAAATACAACCAAACATAAGAGCACCATCCCTTTTGAAAAGACATCTGCATTGGAAAATTTTTCTTCCTGATATCTAAACTTGATATCTTGAAAAATCAGATTTCAAGCATAACTTGATATGCCAATTGCAGCAGAGACTCAAGATTTTCCTAGCAACAAGATTTATCTGCATGCTTTGAACCATTATCCAAAACACCCATCTCATATTTCATTACAAGGACGATGCATCCAATCTTGAATCTGATGTTCTTGAAAATTATCCACTATACCTGCAAAGTGAAAAATATTTATGTGAGAAATAGTATGTCAAATAAATATGCTCAAAGTCAATAACAGTGATGAAATGGTGAATCAAATAACCAAATAAATAGTTGGGGAACTCAACTCAATTGGGGTATCAAGTAAGTTATAAGAACAAATTTGAATTAAAAAATCTTATTATAGATAAAGTAACTGTTTAAACAAATAAAATAAAAAAAAACTAAATTTAAAAGCTCGTAATTGTGGAAAACGAATACAAGTAAGGAGTCACGGGGAATAAAAACAAATAGGTGGTATGTAACTTGTCAAATGAACCGAGTACCAATAAACCCAAAAAATTAAAGTAGAAAAAAAAAACAAAATTGGTTCACCAGCACCCAAACAGTATATAAGGGATACAAATGGTTAAAGTCAAATTTCATCTCAAACATCATCAAGAATCAAGGCATCCATTCACAATTTTCATATATGAAGAGTTAATTAGTAGTTTGATCAAGTTGAGTTAGCCGAACAGAAGAGGAAAATGTTTAACTTCATCACAAATTTTCAAGAAAAAATCAGGAAAACAAAAATGCATCTGGGCAAAGCAAATATAATCATATTTAGGAGAAAATCAAGAAATTGAAACTTACAATAGTAGCTGGTTTCAGTGATGCGAATGATAATCTCTCTAGCTCTTCTATGTTTTCTTTTCCTGCTCCCTTGCTTCCTCCGATCTTTTGTTCTTCCTTTCTTAGTGAGGCATCTGCGGCCCCCTTTCTTTTGTCGTTTTCCTAAGTTCGAGGTTTCGTCATTCTCTCTTAATTTTTTTTCATCAATTTTGGCACTATGATCTCTGTTTTTTGCCGCTGTTGTTGGGCCCACCAAAAGAGCTTTAAAAAAAAAAAAAAACAAAAGTTGAGTCAACAAATTTTTGTTGGCTTGACAAGAAAAGTGAATATAAAAAAATGTAAATAATATTACTCTTAAATCTATTATTTTAACCTTTAATGAATCCGTAATTGATATAAAATTATATAAATTAATTTTGTAATCCAATATCCAATAATTTGTGTAACAAATCCATATCTTCCCTTGTAATAGTACATATGTGTTTGTGTAAATTTAAGCAAGGAGGACATAGCATTTCCTAACACTTATGGTCAAATACAATGATTCATTTTGTAGAAATTGATTATTGAATTTGTATTTATTATTATAAGTATGTTCATTAATTTATTGATGATATTTATGTTTATTTATATATAATTAATTATTATAATTAAATCTAAATCTTATTAGTTTTATTTATTAATTTGTAGTGTAATTACTCAAAAGAATATAATATTATTATTTTATTATGCACTATCAATTACTATAAAAATATGCATATTTCATTAAATTTATTTTTAGTAATGATAAATATAAATTTTAATTATTAATATTATTATATTTATTGATGATCATGAAAATTTTTTATATTACATATTTTATTTTTATAAATAATTTTCATTTTGAAAGCACAAAACTGTTAAATATCATTCTTTTATTAAAAAAAATATTCTAAATAAATCACTTATATTTAAATATGCTAGTTTATTTTATATTTATTTATTAAAATAAAATTGAGATGGAAATAAGATTGGAACTAAATTATTGTTATTGATATAATTACTAACTAAAACATTTATCGATAAAAAATAATTATTTATTCAAATTTATTTATAATTATTTATTATGATGAGAAGTTGGAAAACTATTATTTAATTAGTGGGCATGCTAATGTATTAATTTAGAATTTACATAAATATTCACATTTATTTATATATGAATATATATTACATTAAATCCAAATCTCATTAGTTTTACTCATTAATTTGTTATTGTTGACGTTAGATTTTGATTCTGTGCCAAACTCCAATCAACGAATGATTCTTTTGGGATCTCAAACTGTAATCTAGTTCTGAAATAATAAATGAGAAAGGAAAGCTAAAAAGAAGGGAATAATAGTAGGAAACATGCAGTTTTTAACATGGTTTGGCCAAATCCGAATAGAACCAAACCCTACGTCCACGGTGATATATTGATCTGAGAATATTTTTACAGAGTTTCAACATACAAGCATTTATCCCCCCTCATGTTTATCTCCTTCCCGTATTTATAGAGGAGAGGAGGTTATAATTGTAATTTTACATGCAGTAAATCTATTACATCAGGCATTTAATGTATAAGACATGATACACAGACTAAATCCTGTAAGTTGACTACTACTGATCGCTTCCTGCAAGTGGCCCTGTGTGTTTGTCGGGCAGTACATGTGATGGTTTTCTATTTAGTGAGTTCCCAAGTCATTGGTCGCGCCTCACTAGCTAGATCTTTTGATCTGAGGAAGCATCTGTCTTCAAAATAATGAGGTCGAGCTCGTTTTAACGGGGATGAGCTCAAATTGAGGAGGTCGCTCCGTGACATGAGCTAAAGACATAGCTTTTCGAATGCTCCTCGAGCTGGATCTTTACAGCGCTCGCGCCGTTTACTAGCCCATTACAGATGATCCAAATTTTATATATAACAGTTATATAATTACTAAAAAGAATATGATACTACTAGTTTAGCTCCCATGTGATGCATGGACAAAAAATTACACAACTTTTTAGATTTATTATTTTGTATTCGATTTAATATGCAAACATTATTATTTAATTTGTTTTATTTTAAAATTGTAACAATAATTTTAAAATACTATAGTTACAAATACTATTTAAAACATATTTCTTAATTTCAAATTAAATAAAATTGGATGTGTTTGACGTATATTCTTAGAAAATACAAAAATTTATTTTAATACCTATAGTAAATGATAAAAAAAATAAACAACTACACTAATTATAAACGTTTCTTAAAGATATATGCAATACATTTACCTATGAAATTAGGTTTCTAGGAATGAAAGGTTCTTTAATTATTTATTTCTTACCAATTTTATGAAATCGATAATAGATGAAAACTTAATTTTCTAAAGAATCATTACTAAAAAAGAAACATGAACCCATCATGTCTGATAATGAAGGTTTAATTTCATCATAAATGCATTAGCAAAGTATTTTAAAATTTAAATTTTTTACTTAAAATTTATTATTTGTTTGCCTTAAAAAATTTGACTCTTTTTCTTCAAATTTACCTAGTAAAAAAATAAGAGAAAATATACAATAACATTGAGGTATACAAAAATAATATAATTGAATTTTTTAATCAAAATAATTTTAGATAAATATACAAAATCTAAGGACAGTATAAAGAAAAATCATAGAATTGATTTTAGAAAATTCAAAAAGACATACAATACACAAGGGGTAATTAAACAAATTTAGAAAATATATAAAAAATATAAACATAAAATAATTAAAAAATAAGCAATAGTAGAGTAAATAATCAAATATAACTAAAATAAATACCATAAATGATTTAGTATTATAGAATTAACACATTTAGTTCAATTAATAAAACAATAAAGGCAACCAAAATAACATAAAGTAAATAATTAAATAGCATAACAACTTAATATTATTGAAATTCTTCATCCCAACATATTGTATTATAATAATGATAGGGGTCCTTTATTCTCCTTAGAGAAAGAAAGAGATAATTTCCTATTTAAATTGACTCCAGAATGTTAATTTAGGGAGAAAATGTTATTTTGAGTTTAAAAATGTTAAAAAAAATCAAACATATATAACAATGTAATATTATATTTAAAAACATATTTAATTATAAAATGAGCAAATCAATTATTATTTCAAAAAAGTATGGTCATATGAGGATTTGCTTATAATATCAATCACAACAACATAATATTTCTTTAAAGATTTTCAAACCTCTTTTTAAAACATAAAATAAAAATTTTATTACTAAATTTCCTATTTTAGAATTATAAATATATTTTAAATATAAAATATAAAAAATAAGCAAATAACATAACAACTTAATATCATTGATGATCTTTACCCTAACATACTACATTACAACAATAGCAAGGTTCCTCGGTTCTTCTTGGAAAAAAAAGAGATGATTTCATCACTTAATTGACTCTAAAATGTCAACTTAATACTGTTCTTTTTAAAATACTAATTTTAAAAATAAATATCAAGTGAGTATTATCCAAATTAATCATGATATTAAAAACTAATCATAATTAAAAAATAGTCATAATTTTTAACAAATTATTTAAGTAACCAATTTACTCTGAATCTTTTAATTCAACTTCAAATCCCTGGTTTTTGCAACCATGATTCCATTCTCAAAATTGTTATTTAAATATGTAAGTTCTTTAATGATATCTATAATATCAAGGGTAAATCCAAAAAATATCAAATAATTTATAATATTATATTAATACAAATTAAAAAAAATCATAATAGAAGTATGTACATATCAATTAAAAATGTTTTATCTTTAGTTACTTGAATTTCACTGAAACTCAAGAATGAGAAGTTATATTCAAGAACAGTAGAGTCCATCACCCCTTTAATTATGCACGTAGTCATTTTAATTGTTCACCTAGTATGTCATGACCCGAAATCCTGGTCATGACCGGCATGAATATCAACCATTCTTGTTAATAATCATTGGCTTTTTTACTCTTTTTCACATTTGTAATCATCTCTATTTTCCCTAACACTTGAATCTTATTGGTTATCTTAAAGATAATAACTGAAGGGAGAAAGACAATCACGTGGAAAATAAACATGATTCATAATTTACACTGGCATCGCCCAATAAGCACATGCCAAGCTTGATATATGGTTTTACAATTTTCATATAGTTTCCACACAAAAAAAAAATAACAACAACCTTTCAACCTTTCTAAGATTTAGGAGTCTCCACAAAACTACCTTATGTCCTTCCTCAAATAGGGAAATCAAAATAAGTTAAATCTACTATGTCTTATTATAACCTCAAAAGCATAGGGTAATGTAACTAAGCCTTGCAGCACTTCTATTTACAATTTTTCCAAAAGTCACCAAAATATCAAATTTGATGGTAAACCTCTATGAGTTAAACCATCCTAGAGCTATCATGAAAATGACATTGGGTGGCTCCATGGGAATGTTCATCTCGTGGAGTACCTTACAACCTATCAAATTCAAAATAACAATATAATGGACTCTGATCTCATAAACTCTTAATGGACTTGTAATAATGGTGGAAAAGTGTCACGACCCAAATCCCGGGCCCGTGACCGGCGTAGAAGGTCACCATCAGGAATCCCTTTCCTTCAGGAAACCCCCTACAAG
>JANHAO010004800.1:0-23602 GCA_026873985.1 Saraca asoca | reverse complement strand
GTCTGGCAAGATTCAAGGTATGTCTTGAGTGCTATTTTACAACTTTTCTAGTTATTCTTATTGAAAATAGCCATTTATGTAAATTGTTATGTTTTTGCAGTTCATTTGCTGAAATATTTGATGTGGATCACTTTATTGATACTCTCCTTGATGAAGTATCCATAGTGAAAGAGCTTCCTAGCCAGTATTCTTGGAGCACGAGGGAGTACTATGCCACAGGCATAAGAGATACCAGAATTAAAACAGCACCTGTTCAAGCTACTGCTGAGTGGTACATAGAAAATGTATTGCCCGTACTTCAGAGGTACCAAATTATTTGTCCTCAGATTAGGCCATTCTCTAATTTTTATTTCAAATTGAGTTGGCTTTTACCACTACAGGAATTCTTTCTTTGAGTAGTCACTTCTGTCCTCTCTAAATATGATCAAAATACTTCATTTGACCATATAAGGTTTCATTTGAAGTAGACAGATGCCTTGATGTACCCGGAGTTTGCCTCTGCGTGGGTGTCAGCACATAATTTTTTTAAGGGAGGCTTTTTTACGGAGTTATAGAGAGATTGGAAGGCTATCCTGAGTTAAAGCTTTTAGTTTTTTCAGTTTACTTGTTCTGTTTTGGAGGATCTCTTGTCCTCCCGTTTTTGTAATCATTTTCTCTTTCTATATAGATCTCCTTTTTTCCATAAAAAAATAGCATAAGAATTTATTTTCAAAAAATGATTTGATGGTGTAGGCTTTCTCATTGATACAGTTATGGAATTGCTGCTATTGCACCATTCTCTCACCGTTTGACATTCAACAACCTGCCATTAGAGATCCAACGTCTTCGCTGTAAGGTGAACTTTCAAGCATTGGTCTTTGTTCCTCATGTTATGGCATTGGGAAAGACCCTTGTTCGTCGCCTCCGCTATACTCCCAGCATGAACCAAGCAGCAGAAAATGGATTTCTTCTCAAGGGAACTGACAAATTTGGAAAACACCAAACTGGGAAGTTTGTTGTGTTGCATCTGCGTTTTGATAAAGTATGGTTCTTATATGTGTTGAAATGATTCCAAGGATTTAAAGCTTAGACTAATGCTACTTGCACAACTTTGTAGTTACAACTGGACAAGTGGCTTTATTTGAGTTTAAGTGGCCCCATCCCAAATAAACTTCCTTTCCTATCAAACTCAGGTTAGCCACAGTTGGCAGTTGTGTTTATAACAGTTGTATAAATAGTACCAGTCTAAAGCTTATACATGTATTGCATGCATATAATTTGTAGTGCAGTTTTATAACTGCTTTATTTGCTTTAAGTATAAGATCTAATTTAAACATCTAAGGCACTATTAATACTTTCAATGTTTCTGTCCTTTTTCCTTTCTTCTTCGGGTTGATTGTGTTGTATATTTCTTTTAGAGTAACTAGAATTTGAATGAACTACACATTTGAATTTTTTTTTTTTGTGTGTGTGTGTGTTTTTCTTTTAAATAGAACACATTTGCTTTTGTATTCTGTATATAACTTTAATATATACGTTGAGCCATGTATTTCTTTCTGAAACCCTTATTTACTTCCATAATGGGCATGCATCATAATTCCAATGCAGGATATGGCTGCTCATTCAGCTTGTGATTTTGGTGGAGGTAAAGCTGAGCAACTTGCGCTAGCTAAATATCGGCAGGTGCTTTGGCAGGGGAGGGTATTGAACTCTCAGTTCACTGACGAAGAGTTGAGAAACCAGGGGCGTTGCCCGCTGACTCCTGAAGAGATAGGGTTGCTTCTGGCAGCTTTGGGGTTCAACAATAATACACGGCTTTATCTTGCTTCCCACAAGGTTAGTAAATAGAAAATAATAGGATGGTGTGTGATTATTATCTGACAGCAAATAATTCATGTTAATATTGATAGCAAGAAACCAAGTTGATGATCTTTTATCGAAAAGAAAAGAAACCAAGCGATGAATAACTTGACAGGATTTTTTGACATCTTTATTGAATGGCAATATGTGTTTCCAATCAAGGCTTAAAGACTGCACCAGTCATGTTGTTTCAGGTGTATGGTGGGGAAGCTAGGATTGCAGCTTTACGCAGATTATTTCCTCTCATGGAAGATAAGAAGAGCCTAGCATCTTCAGAGGAACGGGCCAAGGTTGAAGGCAAGGCATCTTTGTTAGCTGCTATTGATTATTATGTGAGCATGCAAAGTGATATCTTCATTTCTGCCTCTCCAGGCAATATGCACAATGCTCTGGTAAGAGACATCGTCAAATATTCCTTTTGAAACTAAATCATTGTATAATGTATTTATTATTCATCCAATTTAGGTGTAATATAGCCTTAAAGAGCTTTCATAAACTCAAACCTTCCATATATATATAGGAAAAGAAATATTATTAAAGAAAGGAGAAAAATACAAAAAAGAGAGAGAGAGAGAGAGAGAGAGGATAAACAAGGGGCAAGTACCAAAAATGTGGATAAGAAATCCACAAATGGAAGGAAGAAACTAAAAGATAAAATAAACACCAAGAAAACCACCCTATATAAGATCTAAAAAAGACTTTCAATTCGTATGCAAATCTATCAAACTTATCCCTCAAAAGAAACAACAAGCTTTAAACTAAAGCCTAGTTGACAAACAAAATTTTATCTCACACCAACACCATCAGTTGATATAGTTGTTTAAAAATTCTAGCATTCTTTTCCAATCATAAACATCAAGACAGCAAGTCTTGCAACTTTCCATAGAGCACTTTTTTCCTTATTCCTCCCAAAACCACAATATCTGGTAGTAAAGAAACTGCCCAAAGTAGCTGGGCAAACCCAAGAAACTGTAAACAAGGAAAAAAGTTTATTACATAAACTATCAAGTTGTTTCACAATGTAAAAACAAATGGCTATTGGTCTCTGAATTTTTTGAACATAACATACACATATTGGTGACAAAGCTTTATGAGGTCTATGCACCTGTAACATATCATTAGTATTAATCTTATTCACAAATCTTCTATGTTTAAACCAAACATATTTTTGCATAATTAGGTGGGACATCGAGCTTATATGAGTCTGAAGACTATCCGACCAAACATGGCATTGTTGGGTCAGCTCTTTCAGAATAAAAGCATCGGCTGGTCAGATTTTCAAAGTGCAGTTCTGGATGGACACAAGAACAGACAAGGGCAGATCAGATTAAGAAAGGAGAAGCAATCAATTTATACATATCCAGCTCCTGATTGCATGTGCAGAGCTTAATCGTGCAAATTTTGGCCATCAGAGAAAAAATGCTAGGCAACACGAAGTTGCTCCTGAATTATGGGAACCAACACTAAGACTGCTGATGTATTCTGTTCTCCCCCACCTCACAATAGCATTGTAATCTGATTGCTTTTTTACACCATGGCTATAAACTGCTGAAATAGTATTGCGATCAGTTGTAACTATTTCTTTAACAGTGTGTCGTAACATGAAGTATACCTTAATAGTTAGGCACCCATCTCCAGCTCATTTAAATTCATTTAATCTTAAATATGTTTTTTCCATTTGCAAAGAAAATTCCTATTTTTCATTTACAAATTTGAATCCCTCCGAAAACAGCACAAATTTGCAAGCAGCGCCCTACAACCACAAGCACACGCTTTACTCACCAGAAGTTCTTGATTTGCAAGCACAAGTCATGATGCTTGATTAGTTGCTATTCAAATGTTTTGACTGGATACAAATTCTAAGTGATCGGTTATGTACAAATATAGGCAATCTGCTTGAATACAACAGCATAATGCCAGCTTTAAAAAGGCAGCTGGATCTCATTCTTTCCATAATCATAATCAAAAGCACATACGAAGATATCTACTTCAATAGTAATCTAATCACTCTTTAGCATTTGGAAATGGACCATCCTTTTTATCCTTGCTCGCAACAGGTACATTCCCATTCCGTTGAGCAGCAAATTCTTGTGACTCTACAGGGTTAGGAGGAGGACTCATCTCCTCTTCAATAGGGAGAGTTCGTTTTGAACCCTCTAGGGCAACACCAAGAACAATATTCTCTTCTAAGGAAGACCTAGCTGAGGATGTCGCAGATTTCTCTTCATCTTGCTTTGCCTGTGAATTTGCAGAAGCAATGTCCCCCCTGCCGAGCTCTTGGGAACTACCGGGGGGATTTTCGGGCATGTCACTTTGTGCAAGGTCTTTAGATACAGGAATCGTGGTTCCCTTTCCTGCATCTCCGGCAATTTCCTTTTTGGGCTGCAGGGTTTTGGAAGTCTTCTGTGCTGAAGTATCAGATGCCACATTCTGGGTTTGGGCTTCAGAATTCAACTTTATTTTGTCCTTGGAGTTTGCACTGGATGTGACGCCTGATGCTAAGCTGTCTTCTGCTTTGGTGTCAGATGTTAAGGTTTCGTCAATCTTGGCATCTTTTTCCTCGTTTGGGCGACTTGAACGAGGTGAGGGCTTAACTTTATCTTCGCCATTAACCTTATAAGGTGGTTCTATCAGCAGGAATGGACGACTTGATGCTGGTCTGGATCGAGTAAAAATGTCATTTAATGTAATACTTTCCAAGTCAGTATCACTGTATGTTTTCTGAACTGTGCGTATGGGTGTGGCCAGCCGGGCTCGATGATGACTGATCACTCTTAGAAGATCCAAGATGATTGCTTCCTGTTTCATTACAAGAAAAAACACCTCAACTGAGCCACATCTGTTACTCAAACAGTGTTAAAATACGAATTAAGGGAATTTTTGTGCCTACAACCATAAAAAAAGTCAAATATAATAACAGCATGGATAATTGAACCTATTTGCTCTACTCATTTTAAAAACATAAGGTCTTAAGCTTGAATATGTGATGAAAATAGTTGGAAATTCTAAATTAGTACATTCACATAGAAATGGCAAGGACCCTGCCGGTACAATCACATTGAAAGAACTTTAGCAAAATGTGATTTTAACATGATGTATTACACCACAGTCATTGAATGTGACTAATTTAACTATATTGGTCTTACCTTAACACAGAGGTACTCTTCAAAATGTGAAGTTTTCACAAAGCAAGATATTAGTATCTGCAACAAATGGAGTCCTTTATGAATAGCAGTTTACAACAAAAATGGAAATGGTTATTAGCAATAAAAGGAACGCAGAGGGAGGAAAAGGAGAAAAAGCAGTTTAAGCATCTTTGAAATATTAATGCAAGAAATGGTTTACTTCTGCCATGGATAAACATGATAATTAGATGCCTCCTTGTTAGTTGGCTATACAGATAAGACACAAACACAGGAAATGAATCATAGTATAAGCAGCAATTTCACAGATCTTTGCACATAAGAGATCACATATAATAGAAACTTAGTAATACAAGCATTCTGTTAAATATTTGATTTTGTTGCAAATTTATGGAGAAGTCTTCAGCTCTCATTCAAGCTACTAGACAAACAGCCTTTTTATCCAGATTCCAAAACAGACTTACCATCAGAGCCTGATTTTCTGGATCAACATTGTCCAGAAAAACCCTTCTATGCAGCTTCTGTTGCTCCACTTGAGGGTTTTTAGCCAGAACCTTTCGCATATCAGCTACAATATTCTGCATCAAGAAGATAAAAAAGGATGTTAGTTTTCACTTTTCACATGAACATATACACATCATAAATTCCCCAAACACTTTTTACAAGCATGCAAAATCAAAATCGCTTACATTAATCTTGTTAACATCCAAGTGACTGATAGCAAGGTGTGTCTTGATGCGCCAATGGGATTTCTGAGTAAGGTTCCTCACAACATTTACAGTGAACTTGTGATTTGGAATATGAACTGCCTCACGATCATCACCTCTCACTATTGTTGGTGACCACCAACCAACATGCTGGAGATAAAAAAAATAATTTTGACCAGAACACAATTGAAATATTAATAATAAATAATTAAGAAAATACTTCAATGTGTGTTGAGAATATGGAGACACTGCTCATGAATAAGAAATATAGTGAAAAATCATTGAATACATATACACGTTGTTTGAGCAAGGTGTACAAACCTCAACTGTACCAGAAACCTCATATCCTTCAATTTTTGTTTGAATCCACTCATTGATAACAAATGGCCGAGTTGCATGAATCATTACACTTGAAAGGAAGTTTGTAAATATCTGAAGGCATCACAAACATGAAATAATAATGGCAGCAAACAACAGAACAGGCCATGCCTAGAATATGAACTTATGCAACAAGCAAGAAGATTAACATTCTATTCTCTAGCAAAGAAACTGCACTGTACCTCACGACCTGCAAGGGTGAGTAACACTGTTCCCAAACCACCAGCAGTTAACCACCTCTGTGTAGAGAAACCTAGCAACTCCATGAACAATGAAACAGCAGCAACCCATACTGCAGTATACACGGCTTTGCCAGCAAAATTAAAGCCCATCTATTATGTCAAGAACAAAATTTAAAATGAGATTTGCTTTTATACTTTGGCAACACCCTAAAAGTAAAGTGTGTGATATAACATTTTCCTTATTTAACACATACTAAAAACTAATCGAAAATGCTATCCATATAATCAGTGCTTTTTAGGTAGATCACTTAATGACAAAAAATCAATTAAAAATGTTCCATTCAAATGGTCTCAAAAACAAAATTAACACGTCCACTAGTATCATTGCAGCAAAATGCGATGGACACAGTAATTAAAACATGATAAAAAACTAAAGAATGTAGGAAATGAATGTGTGACAGAAGCATACATTTCTTGTATCACAAGAGTCATTCGCCTCCATAAAGAATTTCTGTGCTTGTTGAATCAAGCTGAAAACAAGTACAGAAATAGGGTATCATAATTTTAAACACAGCACAGGACCCAATAAAGATACAAGTAAGAAATGAACAGTGCAAAATATCATTTAAAAATAAGCAAATATAAAATACTATGTTACAACAAGATACAACCCAAAAACCATTTACAAATTAATAAGCAATAGCAATGCAAATATTCATATCACCTACAAGACAATGACAAAACATATCTTATATTTAAAGAAAAAGTAAAATGGTGAATCAGCCACTCTCTTTAGGACAGATCTTCCAGCAACCAAATTTACCTTGATAAACAATAAGCAAATGAGAACACTGTCGATAAAGATCTCACAAAATTCAGCAGCCGTTGCTTTACAGCCTGGCTGGATTGAGATGGCAGAACCAATGGATCTAATGCCCTGAAACATAGTATGATATGGTTAGTACCAGTAGGACTTCAATAGGAGATAATATGTTAAGTCAAAGACAAAACCTGCAGATTAGCATTGCCCCAGTCCACAGAAGCAAAGGCTGAAAATAAGATGTCATAATATAATGTGTATTACTTTTCTTCCAGCTACTATCAGTCCTCTGACAATATTTTCCATAGATCAGAAAATCAACAAATTAAAATATTCAATTGGATGGCAAAAATTGGGGGAGAGAGCAAAAATAGATGATAAATACCTGGAGAAAAAGAATCCTGCCCACACGTAGAAGTGGTTCAAGACCACAAACAGCAAAGGCAATGATCCCAAGGGCTGGGATTAACTGAAGCACCACAGGGTTTCCTCGTAAAGCATCATATGACCTGCATCATAATCTACAAATAAATATTTGCATGAAGATTATGTATTGGTTGACAGATGGACAAAAAGGATGAAACTGATAATAAAAATAGAGGACCAGATAATATAAAGCCTCAATGAAGTAACAACATTTAATTCATATAAGTTTATAACATCATGCTACTTATTAGCAAACAATTCATATTTGATACATTTGGAGTCTCGTTGGGTCCAGCCAACATCTGATTTCTTCCCACTCTCACGAGGGAAAAACAGGTTGTAGCAGAGGTTGAAGCCCCAAGATTGCAAAACATATATCAACAAGCTATTAAAAATACACCAGAAGGGCAAGAGAGGGTGGGAGAACCAACCCTGCAACTGTAGTTTGACACTAAATGACTGCCAACACAGTCAATAATTTGGAGAGAAGAGTCAATAGAAGGGGGCAAGCTGTGAAAAATATGAAATAAAGAGTCTACAAACCCAATAGGAAAGAAAATATAAATCTTATTCATAACTATAATCTGATGTATGGCATTAGTTAAATGATAAACAGCCATTATTTGAGGAATTTATTTGTAAAGGTACATGCTCTGACTAACTTATATATTATTGCAAATGGGAAAGCTAACTGTAAAGAATATTTGCTAATAATTTGTTGCAAATTTTCGCAACTAAAAAGAGAAGGAGATAGACCTCGTCAAAAAAATAGTGGCAGATTTTATGATTGGAGTTCCACTGCCTCCACCTGGTATTAGGACAGACCGGCAGATACAAGCATTACATCTGGAAGGTGCAGACCTAACTGGGGCATATACTTTACTCAAAAGAGGAAGTGCTGAAGAATTCTGCCTCTGTTGATTGACAAAGAAATTTCTTTATAAATTCAGACTACAAATGAGAGCAGCACACATAATCCATAATGATAATTGTATACACACAGCAATGCAAATGAAACTGTCAGTCTGTAGCAGTTCTACAAAATAACAAATAGGTAGCAACCTAGTAAACAGATCTATCACACAAGTATGAGGAAAGAAGCATTAAATTTTTAATCCTTGTAAGCCATACCAAGCCATGTGCTGAAAGATTGATGGTATACAAATGTAATCGACCAACACCCATTGGATTCTGTCAAGACATGCAGAAATGAGATCATCGGTCTAATTGTGAAAAATATAACGTTGGGCAAGACATAACTTCATATAACCACATACATGATGGAAACTACGGCATCTGCTATTACTGTAGACCCTAAAGTCATGAGACAATCGCATTGAACCAGGATTGGCCATAGTTGCACTGAAGTAGGAACTCTTGCAATGAGCACAATATCACATCACAGACCCAAACCAGTTCGCCGTTGCAACCCAATGCTACAGTGCAATAACAGCATCACGAAATAAACAGACTTTCAAGAATCAAAACGCAATGTAAGATTACACCTGCAAAAGAGAGAATAACAATTTTAGCAGGAAAGAAAATACAAAAATGCACTTCAATCTGTTTTACACTTTAGTGTCTTCACGGTTCTTGAAATAGAATAAAAGTGCAACTCAGCAACTGAACTATGTCAACCGGTTTCATCTCTAAGGAAAAGAAGAAAAAATATCGCACGTTTTTTTAGGAAAAAAAAACCCCTAAGTTCTTGCAACTAAACATATAAAGTTCAGAAGACATTAATCACCTAGCTCCATGTCATTCAACTTGCCTAACGGACTTGGCAAGAAAATTCAAATGTTACTGAACTTCCAGTTAACTGAAATCTAAGATCCGAACTTTGAAGATGAGAATAGTACCAAAACTGAAATTCCTAAGTTGCTGGAGCGAGAGAGAAAAGATTTCCTTGGAAACAAACAAAGCTACTCTCCAAGAAAATTCGAAACGGATATTACGAGAACAAATGAACTTAGAGACAGAGAGAGTTTTTTACCTCCGAGGAAAGAAAATTCCAGATGGTTTCTTCTAATGGCAGCTGGTAGCTGTGGACGAGGTAGAAAAGCCTAATGCTGATCGTCAAGTTGCCCCTGCGGAGGGCTAACCTGCGCTGATTAACAATCTTTTCTATGTGGTCCAATCAAAACGCTCTGTTTCAGATTAATTCTCTTCGACAACCCGCGAAAGCATGAATAATCATTAATTTTGTGGCGCCTGGGAGACAGTTGCTAACGTACGCGTTACGTTTCGTGTCGGCCTTTTTATCCTCTCGATGTTTTGGGGGAAGCTGTTCAAGGCACGTGCAGCTTAAACGCTGATTTTTCTGTATCTAATCTTTTTAAGAAAATAATATTACAACAAAACAATAAAAATTAACCTTGAAGGAAAATTAAAATACATTAAACTTTCCTAAGATTTATTTAAATTACATATAGACTTCTTCTAATTTTAAAATTTATATGCATCTCTCTTAAAAGATAAAAAAATATTATACTTAAATTTAAATTTAATTTTTTATCGGTGAAGCATAAAAAATAATTTTGAAATATAAATTAAACAATATAAAATATTATGTATATTTTTTAAAAAAAGTAATTTTTATTAAATTTAAATATATACATGATTGATGAAAATTTAAATTTAAATTTAATATTTTCCTGTCTTTTAAAAAAAATAAATTTTAAAAATATAAGAGATGTCAAAATAAGCTTCAAATTTTGGAGTGAGACATGTTTAGATTGTTTCGTATATTTATGAAGAAAACTTGTTTTTAGAGGGGAGGTGGCCCAGTGGCTCCCATCAATTGATGGAAAGTCATGATTCATGTGCACCCAAGAATAATAACAAGGGGAGCGCTGAATGGTAAAGCTTTGCATGACAGAAATGTTAAGACATGTGAGTGGTTAAAGATTTATTTGAAAGCTGAAGTAGAAACGTGGCTGACTAGTACACGATTTGCGAGATAAGAAGTTGAAATACGGATGCAGCACGGCAACAACAAATTGTAACAAGACAAATACAAGCTTTTCGCATTTCTTGTAATTTTTTTCACATAATTTATAATTCTTCTCAAATAGAAAAATTTTGTGCTATAGGTTTAATAGTTGAAATTACAATTTTTTTCATTTCTTTTTTTATACATTGACAATAAGATGATTTGAATTTTTAATACCATTGACAAATTATTTAAATTTTCCATTACTTAATCATATCTAGTGACATATAATTTTTCATATTTATTACATGCATATACAATAGTATAAAGTTAAGATTTTTTGGTTGAAAATTGCAAAGTTGATATAAGAATTATAATCTTATAATCTAAGAGTTAGAACAATAAAAAAAATAAAAATTTAACTTATTTACCATTGGATTTTTATATGCAAGGTTAAATTGATCTTTTACTCCCTAATACTTTTCAAATTTTTTGAATTAATTATCTATACTTTAAAAATTTTGAATTAAATATCTATATTTTAGTCTAATTTTTCACTGAATCCCTCCCCTCTACCTAACTCAACTTCCATTCATAATTATCTGACGTGATTGATGGAGAGATAAGTTTGTACAAAATTTTTTAAGTTTGAAAGATGAGTTGACATAATTGTTCAAGCTTGAAAGATGAGTTGGCACAATCACCAGACATATCAATTGATTTTTCCAATGCACCATGTTTGAGCTCCTTCTTCCTCAATCAATTTTCTTGTTGTAATCTAAGGTTTGATCTACAAAAGAGTAAAGCACTTGATATCGTTAGGAAGCATGGAGATTGCAACATCAAGCTCAACTACTTCTCACATTGGATAGCAATACTGTGTTTTTGGAGATATGGTGATTTTGCTAACCTCAAAAACAAACATGAACCCTAGAAAAAGGGTCCTCAAGTGTAGGAAATATGAGGTAAGTAATTTGTAATTGCAACAAAAAAAAAAGCATGAATAAGAAGTTTTAAAATGGAGCAAAATTAGAAGAATAAAAGTTGAATTGGATGATGATGGATTTACTTACAAGTAACTTTGTCTTGTGGTTATTTTGAATGGATTGATAGTCTAACTGATGATCATGCTAAAGAGCTTATACTGGAATAGAATAAGACTATAAAGGGACTAGAAAGCATTTTGAAAAAAATTGAAGATTTTCTTGGAAATTTCTTAGACATTGTTGTTTTTAGTTCTGTATTTTAAGTAATAGTTTATGGTTACTAGTTGTAAGTTGCAATGCAATGTAATAGCTAGAAGAACAATTCAGGACCAAGACCACACTGCAATTCAAATAGTCTAGTTGTAATGCAATGTAGTATTTTAAGTAATGGTGTTTGATAGTTTGTTTAAGTAATTTCATTCATGTTCCTTCATTATAGCCAATCACTTTTAGAGGATAGAAATGTTATTTCATTCGTGTTACTAGAAATTTGTTACCAAGAATAATGATTAAATTACAAGACTTGTTTCTTTTGTTCTAGAGGCAGGATTACAAACTGCAAATCATAGAACCATTAAACGGCAGAATTCTCCAAGAGATAAACTGCAAGTTGTAAAACTGATAAACTGCAAACTTGATTTTGGATAAACTACAAAATTCTACTTTTTGATAAAAATTTGATTAATTTTCAATTTATAAAATTCTCTAAGAGATTTAACTGCATAATTAACCTAAATTATTAGTTTCTACATCTGCTCCAAGAACAACATGATAAACTGTAAAATTTTCCAAGACATTCAACTACATAATTCTAGTTTTTTATAAAGATTTAAGGTAAATATTACTTATTGTAGTTAAAGCACAACAATAAAGATTGATTCTAAAAATAAAATGACAAAATAAATAATCCAACAAGAAATGACAAAATAATTTGGAATTAATTAATTTTTAATCTTGACAAGAGATGACAAAACAAAAAATTGAACACCACTAAGAAATGGGACCACTTAAACAGAAGGTTCACTAGACAACGACATCAACAAGACCTAGATAAACCACTTAAACAAAAGTTTCATAAGATTACAACATCAACAAGACCTAGATAGACCATTTAAACAAAAACTAATCCATTATTCATGCTTGGAAATTTCTTGATAATTGTGAAAACTGGTTAGACTCTTGTGTGCTTGGAGTGATTTTTCTAGTAGTCACTCTTTTTCTAGAAAGTTGCTTTCTTCTTATTATCTCCTTTCTTTGCTTTTGACTTGAGCCGCTAATAGATGAACAAGATGCAACTGTATAGATGCAGTAGTTAATGATTTGTAGGTTGTATGGATGGTCTTGCAGTAGAGGTTACAATAGTAACTGATGATCTTGTAGATGGTCTCGTAGTAGAGGTTATAGTAATATGTAATGCAGCAGTGGAAGATTGAATAGTAATAGGATTCTGGCATGTTCGTTGGTTATGCTTGTATTTTTTTCATTGTGAACATCTAAGGCTTATATTAACTTTATGCAACTTGTAAGCGTGCTCCAACTCATCTAGTTCCCTTATTCTCAGTTTCTTAGGCTTACCAGAAGGTTTCTTATGCTTAAGAGGTTGAATCTGAACCTTATTGGCATGTATCCACAAATTCTCTCCATTCATGGGATTGACTATAAGAGCATAGCAAGTTCTATAAGATTCTACAAGAAAGTAATTAGACACATACCTCTCAGACTCATCTTCCATACGAAAGAAGTAAGCACAAGTATATCTACAGGGCAAACCCGTCAAACCCCAAAGATTACAACTACAAGTGTTAGCTTCAAGATCCACAACCAACTTCTAAGGATAAATACCAACTTCAAATTTATAAGCACTAGCCCATTTGACCATCCATTTTCTAGATTCACTCTCTTTTTGTTTAACCTCTTCCTAGGTTTAGGATTGATCTTGCCCTTTATATGTTGCAGCTTTTGCCCTATTGTCAACAAATCTTGTCATCCAATAACATTTTACCCACTCCATTATAGTTATGATTGGCTTATCCCTAGCTTCTAGGATTTTTCCATTAAAAGCATATGATATATTATTCATTATCATGTCACTCTTGACATTGAATTAGAAGAATGACCTTGCCCACAACTTTAGATCTATACCCATCAAATGGTTATAAACCTCTACCTTGACCTTTTTTAATTATTGCATCTATCTATCCCATTCTTTGTAGTAGGTGGCCTTAGCTATTGCAAGCACTAAGTTTCTAATAACAACCCCTCCACCATTTTTTCTCCTAATATTTGCATAAATATGGCATACATGAAACCTATGCTTTGCATAAGATATGATCTCAACAAATACAAGCACTAGTTCTTGTAGAAGGGTGCAACAATTTATTAGAAACTTAAAAAGATAAAAAGTATTAAATAGAAGGCAATGTTATAAATAGGTAGATGAAACAATTCAATTACCTTCTGTTGATCTGAGATGAAAACTTGAAGTATGCTTGATATGCCAATATCAATTTCAATTTGACATATATAAAATTATGCATAAATTTATAATTGTTTATAATTTCAAACAAAGAAATTAAACAAAAGCAAAAGTCCAAGGTGGCCATTCATTATTTACCTGAAAGAAGAGAAATAGAAAAATAGTTTGTTGAATATTAATGGATAATATAGTTAAGAAGGCAACTTATTCTTGCCCATAAAATGGGGATCCAGGTTTCATCAATATATTATTTATCAAATTTTTTAATTATAAAAAATAAAAATATAATCTTTTATTTTAAATTTTATAATTTTTTATCAATATTTATTATTTTATTAAAAATATTTATTTTCTTAAATTTATATTCTTGACTTCTTTTGAGATTGAATGATGATATTCATGAAATGGCTTAACAATGTTAGGAAACTTATATGCTATGCTAAATTATTCACCATGTTTCCTTACGGATTTAGGCCTTTCCCAGTACTAAAGTTAGGGTTGATCATCGGCTGATTAAGATCGATTAAATAACACAATCTTAACTAATTAAATTTAATTGTTGCTTAAATATTTTAAATCAAAATTGACCGAACAAAAGAAGTAAATCATTCTTAACTGGAAGTTGTGGTTTTGATTGGTTAACAATAGTTACCCATGGTTTAGAAAATAAAATTTTCAAATGTATTTTTATTTTCTAGCTCTTACATTGAATATTTGGCTTTCATTTCTTTTTCTTTCTCTTTGGGCTCTGGTTACTGCTATCTTCTTCATCTTCAAACAGCAAAGAAGGATTACAACTGACATCATCCCTGACTCACTAATCTAACTCCTCAATTTGATCCTCTCAGCATTTTTCTTCCTATTGAATGAAGCAGGACCTAACAATTAAGAAAGCCTCTTTCGTGATCAGCAACAAAAATTAAGGATTCCAAGATGTTGAGACCAAAGTCCAAAGTTGAAATAGAATTTGAAGCAAAAACATAAATCATTTGATCAATTTTGGTTTATCACAATTAACCAGACAAAGAACTGAACTTAACCCAAAATCAAATTTTTACTAAAAAAAATAAAATGATGATAAATCGATCACACATGAATAACTAAGTTAGACTAATTAATTTTGGTTGAAATCAATCAGTTAGTCGCAATTTGAAATTTTTTGTCCACCCCTAATCAAAGAAAGTAAACTAATAAAAATGCAGCTTGTTAGAAACATTTTCCTTTCTTTTAACTATTTTTAATATCATATCCGAATCTTCTTATAATGAAATAAATAAAACTTCAAATTTTGGACCATGCATTGTACTAATTTTTGGTTTTTGTTTTGTGTCTTTTTAGTATTCATCCCAAGTCTAAACTTTAAGATCATTGAACTATACTTACAACTACAATTATATTTATTGATTTTTTTTTAATATCTTATAAAGCATAAGATAATTTGGATTATGAAGAGATAAAATTGGACATGGAACCATTTTATCTCCTATGGCGAAGGAATAAAAGAGAAGTGATGTACATGACATTTGATCTTGTTATGATTTTGTTTGAAAAAAATTAAAGTTTATTCTCGTGTGATATAATTCAATTTTAAATTATACAGTAACAATTTAAAAATGACAATTGGTCTATGATCTAATTGTGATATAACTCCTTAACATATAACTCATTCAAGATTAATTTTCTTCAATTTATTTATATAAACAAGACATAATTTGTATATACATTCTCTAATTCCTCTTTCTTATGGTTTTGTGTCATTATTGTTTGCATATTCCTATTTTTTTTCTATAATCATTTTAGATTCTTAGGATTTTCATATTATTTTCAACATATTCATATTATATTTTAGGGGTCATTTGATTGGAGAATTTTACAGAGTTAGTAATTAAATAAAAAAAGGGATTCCCTTATTGAGTATTAGGTTGACAAGTAATGGAATATTTAACTTCAATAAATTCCTCTAATTTGAAACCCTTCATCTATCTAAGTTATTAGATTACGTTACCTATCAGAAACAAAAAACACCCCTTTCTTTCTTTTCTTCTCTTACCCTATAAAGTTCCGTCCACCTCAACCCACCACTACCTTCCACCACTAGCCACTGCCTAACACTATTACCACAATTGACCACCGCCCACCATCATCTACTGCTTATCGCTGTTGATCATTGCCTACCACTACCACCACCTTTTACAGTTAACTATCATCTATTATCACTTATAACTATTGACCATCACCTACCACCACCTTTCACCATTGACTATCGTTTATTACCACCTACAATCATTAACCAATATCCACTATCACCTTTTATCGTTTATTATCGCCCACCATTATTAACCACTATCTACCACTACCTATAGCTATTAACTATCGCCCACCATCACCTACTACTATTGAATACTATCCATCATTACTTACCACTGTTAACCACTACTCACTACCACTTACCATTGTTAACTATCACTCACAACCACCTTTTATTATTTTTCACTGCTTATCACTACTACCACTGTTGACTACCACCTATCACCACCCTTCACTATCTGACTACTACCCACCACCATTAACACCGTTGACCATCGCTCACTGCCACTTTCCACTATTAACCACCACCCAATACTGTTACATCATTGATCACTTCCTACCACCATATACTGTTTGTCATTGTTAACCATTACCCAATACCACCTTTCATCATTAACCATTGACCACTGTCCACCCTGTCCTACAATCGTTAACCATTGCCTACCATCACCTTTTGTCGTTGACCACCACTAACTATTGTTGTTAACCATCACCCATTATTATTCACCATTATTGAAGGCCACCCACCACCACTTATCGTTATAACCACCTACTGTTGTTAACTACTGTCCACAACCATTCATTACTGTTAACACTACCCAACCAAACAATAAGAATGGGAATTATAAATAATATAATTTCATTTCCTAACTGAATCAAACAAACTAAAAAGTAATAGTTGTCATTACTAATACAATGAAACGGGTTAGCTCGATCTAGCCCACACTAAGTCGTGCGGGTTGTTGGCCAATATGGATCGACCTATTTAGACTCACATTTAAACAAAGATCACTTTTATGATGTCTAACCCAATCTTAGGACAAATTGGACTAGCCCGCAGGCTAACCCGTTTATATATATAAAAAATTAAAAAATATTACTATTATATGCAAAATCCAAAATATCCTTAATGGGATGGCAAGTGGCCCAAGCGCGATAAGACCTCAGTACGCTAGGGCGTTCAAAGTGCTAAGTCTCAATTTGTGCCACTAGTGACCTCTTCTACTCGAGCTCGCCCCAATAAGAATGAGCTCAACCTCGCTACTTCAGAAAATAGCAGCTCCCACAGATCGAAGGATCTGGCTCTCGAGGCATGACCAGTGACCCGGGGGCTCGTTAAGTAGGAGATCAACGTATATATTGCCCAGCAGACACGCGAGGCCCACCTACAGAAGGCAATTTGTAGAAGCCTACTTACAGGATTTTAGTCTATCCATCCTGTCTTGTACATTAAATGTTTAATGTAATAGATTTATTGCATGTAAATTACATTTGTAACTTCCTCTCCTCTAAAAATAGAAGGAGAGAGATGAACGTTAGAGAGAATTGATGCCATTATATTGAAACTCTGTAAAAATATCATCAGATTAATACATTATCATGGATGTGGGGTCCAGTTCTGTCTGGATTTGGTCTAACCATGTTAAAAGCTCTGTGTTTTCTATTGCTCTACCTCTTTTTCTCGCCTTTTTCATTTATTTACTACATTTACAACCAGATTATAGTTTGAGATCTGGAAAGAATCCTTTGTTGGCTGGAGTTTGACCTAAAACCAAAATCTACCGTCAATATTTTGACACCATCTATGGGGATCTCATCTATTCTAGTTCATTTTCTATTGTGATGGCCAAGGGAAGAGCCACTAAAGTTTCAAACATACTGCTCAATCTTCCAGAAGGTTATGTGTCGATGATAGACTCTTCCACCACTCCCGTCATTGGCACAATCACTAGCTTAGCCCCAACCAGTTCTATTCAGCCCACTGTCATTGCCAATGGCATCGATGAGGTATAGATTTAGCTCCAACGTTAGGAAAAATTAGAAAACATGAAGGGAGAGTTAACTAGAGCAGTCACGATGCTAGCACAAGGTGTGCAAAGATAAGTCGAAGCCATAGTGCCCGTGAATTTTCACCAACAGCAGCAAGTTAGACGTTTGGGCAATGCCAATTAGGAAAATTCTCCAGCTCACTATTGACAAGAGCAAGCTCCAGGTCGTAGCTCTCGCAACCATTAGGACCAAAGAGTTCAATAATCTTTTAGCTAACAATCTGGGACGCAAGACCCGATGGTTGAAGAGTTATTTCAAAAAATGATCTGGTTAGAGGAACACCTTCAAGCTCCGAATGATCAAGCTCGCTACAAAGAAAGGTCGCCACTCTCCAAGGAAATCAAGACTTAGACCCTTCCTCCCAAGCTCAGGGTCCCCGTAATTCTATTGTATAATAAGGACTCTGATTGGCACGATCATTTGGACGTGTTCAATGTTCAGATGGACTTGCAAACATTTAATCCTCTGTTAAATGTCGAGTTTTCCAGGCTATGTTGGGAGGTGTACCTCAAGCTTAGTCCAGAAGCCTCCCAGCTCGCTCGATTGGTAGTTGGGAAGATTGCTGACAGAAATTCATTAGCCAATACTGAGCACTAAAGAGATAACTTGTGCCTCCTGCCATCTTGCCATGATCTTTTAGTGCAAGCATAAGTCGCTGAAGGATTACATCGCCAGGTTCAAGCTGGAAGCCAATTCAGTAGAGAATCCATCTGAAGAAACCATGCTGGCAACAATCTCCGTTGGACTTCACAAAGATGAAAAGTTATACAAAAGCTTGTACAAGTCCCTAGTGAAGGATCTTACCGGATTTTATGAGCAAGCTGCTAAGTAGGTCAAGTAGGAAGAGACTTTTGGCTCGAGAAAGTCTAACGGGAAGGATAAGAAAGCTAGCTCCTCTTATAGCAAAGAAGAGGGGCAATATGGACCAAAGTGACCACTTTGCTGAGCGGACAACGAAAAAGCCTAAAAGGCCCAGAGGTGAGAGGCCCCAACATTCAGACTGCCATGAACAATTCAGCATCCTATCAGACTCCTAAGATAGGATCTTTATGACAGAAAAAGATAAGGAGGACTTCGGGACATCTGCACCCTCCAGGATTCGTTATAAGCAAAAGAATCAAGAAGAATTTTGTGCCTATCATAACGAAGCCGGCCATGGGACCTCGAATTGTTAGCCTTTAGAGGAACAATTGAAGACCTGATCAAAAGAGGCCACATAAAGGAGTATGTTGTGCGGCCTACAAGGCGGCGATCTTAGCATTCCCAGCAAGATGCTGGCCAAAAGGCGGAGGGCTCAGTCTGAGTTATACATTAACAATGTCTCTTAAATTCAAAAGTTGATGTAAATATTTTCCTTTATCCCTGTTGAAAGTTGTTTACCGATTAGCTTGCTATCATTGTCTTCATCCCTTTTTGATCTCCTTATCACTATCAAATGTTCACAATTTTCGCAGCTTACATGCGATCATCTCTTTCAAATTGCTTAGGTGACTTTGTGCCAATCGTGGCCTCTGGTCCGGTTGAGACCCCTTGGAGCTCATTCTGGAGATGAATTGATGAAATTGCCAGCTTCCTAAGCTGAACCCCTTGGACTTCATTCTATAGATGAACTGACAAAATTGCCAACATAGCTGCGTGCTCGTTAAGGCACCGAGGCTCATCCCAGAATAATTGCCAGTGTAACTGCGTGCTCGCTGTGGCATCGAGGCTCATCCTGAAACAATTGCCAGCATAGTTATGTGCTCACTAAGACGCTGGGACTCATCCTGAAATGATTGCTAACATAGCTGTGTGCTCGCTAAGGCGTCGGGGCTCATCCCGCAATAATTGCCAACGTAGCTACGTGCTCGCTCAGGCGCTGGGGCTTATCCCAGAACAATTGCCAATGTAGCTACATACTCGCTGAGACACCAGGGCTCATCCCAAAATAATTGCCAACATAGTTATGTGCTCGTTGAGGTGCCGAGGCTCATCCTAAAATAATTGCCAGTGTAGCTACATGCTCGTTGAGGTGTTGGGGCTCATTTTGAAACAATTATTAGCGTAGTTGCGTGTTCACTGAGGCATCGGGGCCCATCCCAAAATAATTGTCAGCGTAGCTGTGTGCTCATTGAGGTGCTAGGGCTCATCACGAAACAATTGCCAATTGAGCTACAGGCTTACTGAGGCGTGGAGATGCTAAAAACATACTCATAATGCCAGCATAGTTGCATGCTTGCTGAGGTGTAGAGACGCTCTTAAACACTTAATGCTAGTGTAACTATGCGCTCGCTAAAGTGTAAAAATCGACCTGATTGTCTGCCTAAGGCAACAAGACTACTATATTCACATCTCTCATGTGACTAAATGTTCGTAGCTTTCATGCGACTTTTAATTAGATGCAATTCTTACGCGGCTTGCTTATGTAATATTTATGACTGAGATGTTTCACTCATGCTTATTGCTCGTAAGGGAGTTTTGCCGATTGGCTATTTGAACATTTTATCGTGAACCATAAGAGTTTGTGTTATTGTCTATGGGATGTAGAAAGCTAAGAACAACACACAAAAATCACAAAAAAGGATTTTATTCATTAAAAGGCCTCAACGAGGTAAAATTACTTCAGAAAAATCAGAACACAAATTAGAAAAAGTCAAAATACAAGTCAGAAGAAGGCTGTAGATAGTTTCTTCTAGAAGAAAGATTGCCGCACAAAGGGAAAGCTCCCACCAATCAGAAGGTTAACCATCGAAAGGCAAACCCTTGCTGACTAGAGCTCATGAGCTTGCTTGAGTCCTTAAAATTCTTTTTCAAGTGCCTTCCTCAATAGCAAGCTCTTCCTCAACGACTTCCATCAACTGGAAAGGGAATGAGCATAGCTGCTCCTTATTCTTCCTAGCCAACAGCTCCTCTTCTGATTCGTAAAGAGAACAACTCAAGAAGTGACAGGAGCCTGGCTGACAGGGCAAAAACCTCACGGTGAAGCTGAGAGGACATAATCCTAGATTTGTATGAGATCCTTCCATATTACCAAAGAAGCTGTGTCTTCAAAACTTCTTATGTAGCAGGCCATACACACCCCAACAGAAAGATAGAACACCAGAAGTAAAGGAGGCTTGTCTGGGATATTCATGGTTTGCTCGATGAATGAGCAAAAGAGATTTCTTCTACCTTAAATAGAGCCAAGTCTAACCTCACTGAAGGGTCCAAATAAAGCTCCCAACCACTTTCATTTATTGCCTTGGAAAATAAAGAAAGCTGACTCACTAATGACCGTGAGACACATACTATGGGAAGTATGGCCTAGAATAGATGAAATGACAAATTCAGTGAAGACTTTGACTGAGCTAAATTCTGCAAAGTGAATGGCCTCTGAAAAAGTTTCAACTTCTAGACTGCAAAGCGAGCTGAGAGTTGGGGGGCTTATGATATATGTGAAATCTGGAATATCTTTAATGGGCTGGTAAGTGGCCCAAACGTGACAAGACCTTAATTCGCTAATATGTTTGGAGCGCTAAGTCTCAGCTCACGTTGCTAGCGACCTCCTCTGCCCGAGCTCGCCCCAATAAGAATGAGCTCGACCTCGCTACTTCAAAAGACAATAGCTCTCCCAGACTGAAGGATCTGGCCCGCGAGGCACGACCAGTGGACCCAGGAGCTTGTTAAGCAGGAGACCAGTGTGTATATTGCCTAGCAAACATACAGGACCCACTTGCAGAAGGTAATTTGTAGAAGCCGACTTACAAGATTTTAGTCTATCCATCCGATCATGTACATTAAATGTTTAGTGTAATAAATTTACTGCATATAAAATTACATTTGTAACCTCCTCTCTTCTATGAATAGAATGAGGGAGATGAACGTTAGAGAGGACTGATGCCATTATATTGAAACTCTGTAAAAATATCATCAGATCAATACATTACCTTGGATGTAAGATCCGGTTCTGTCCGAATTTGACCGAACTATGTTAAAAGCTCTGTGTTTTCTATTGCTCTTCCTCTTCTTCTCGCCTTCTTCATTCATTTACTGTATTTGCAACCAGATTACACTTTGAGATTTGGAAAGAATCTTTTGTTGGTTCGAGTTTGGCCCAGAACTAAAATCCACCATTAACAATTACTTAAAAAGTAGAAATAGAAAACTTGTGATTAAAAAAATAAAAATATTATAATATATTTTGTCCTTAACAAATATACCACATATCACATCATGTTTTTATAAAATCATACTAAAATTTTTGTTTTAATCTATTTAATTTGTATTAAAATGAATTAATTTATGTGCATTTTTTTAAAAAAATATATTTCAAAACGTAAACAAGCTGGTTCACGGGATCTATGAGTTAGTCTACATGAGTCACGGTCTAAAACCAATTAACCCATTTAGACCCACATTTACATTGATCTCTTTTTTAAAGTTCAATATATAAAAAATGAACGTGGATATGGATTAGCCTATCGGCTTAGGTTCATATTCTCAATGTAAATCATTATTCTTATTTCTCTTCATTTAATTATATTCCTTTTTTATTTTCACAAGCTAAATCAATGCACCCCTTAACAGAGAAAGTACAAGACTTAAACACTGATAAAGAAAAAAAGATGGAAATAAATATACAAAGTCTTGTGTTGTTTTTGTGAAGAGAGAGAGAGAAATTAACTACTAGTGGATTTCATAATTGATTTTTTTTATTCGTTCCTGAAAATTAACCACAAGTAGACTTCATTATATGTGTATTCATACAAAAGCAAATAGCAGCCCATGCATAGCATGGGTCTAAATCTAGTAACTAGTAATTGCATGCATATGTTGAGTTTGAGTTTCCTTAATTGTCAACCATAGGAAACATATCAGCCAGCCTGCTATTTTGTTTCTATAGATAGTGAAGTGAGGGGAAGATATTAAGTTTACCTATTTAGAATATGAACTAAGTTTATTTTGGACAATTATCGTCTAAGACATGAAAAACAGCTAATCTACACGGTTGGATGAGAGTAAGTTCATGATACGTGAATACCGTTACTACAACATAATTGGTTGTTAGCAGCGGTTCACTAGTGGCGGTTTATGTAAACCGTCGCTAAATACACGGACGATATTTTTAGCGGCGGTTATCGAAAAATCATCGCTAATATCTAGGTTTAGCGGCGGTTTATTCTAACCGCCACTAAATATTAATAATTAACGCGGTTTGTAGAAACTCCCACTAAAGACACGATGCTCAAACGTTAGCGACGATTTCTTAGAAACCGCCGCTAATGACCTTGTATTTAACTGCGGTTTTTTTAAACCGCCGCGAAGGACCTTGTCTTTAGCAGCGGTTTTTTTAAACCGCCGCGAAGTACCTTGTATTTAGCGACGATTTTTTTAAACTGCCGCTAAGGACCTTGTCTTTAGCGGTGATTTTTTTTTAAACCCCCGCTAAATACCTGGCCAAACTAGTAAATTTTTTTCCTTTTTTTATATATTTTATATTTTATAATTCTTTTTAAAATTGAAAAAAATTATCTTAAAAAAATTCAATATTTTTTATTTTTTATTTTTATTTTTATTTTTCTTAAAAAAAATTTCACATTTTTTTAGATGTAGTAACC
>JANHAO010004799.1:0-23665 GCA_026873985.1 Saraca asoca | reverse complement strand
CATGGACTTCATCTTACGTATGCAATACACGATGAATACAATATAAGATGAACATTCAACCTTTAATATCCAAATCCACAGAATGAATAGTCATGGATGCGATAAGGTCCAATCAAATTGGCCTAGGGCACCCATCCAGACTAACAGTTTTTGGCACAGATTTGCTTGGAACTTGATTCAAGACATAGGTAGCAGCTTTCAAAGCATCACCTCACAAAAATTCTGGCGAAGAAAAATGGGCTAACATGCACCTTACCATATTCATGAGCTTTTGGTTTCTTTGTTCTATAATACCATTATGCTCTGGTGTACCAGACATGGTGTAAATAGCTTCAATTCTACACTCTATATCTAGCAAAAGGATCAAGGTTTCTACCTATCTCATCATATCTACCATAATATTCACCACATTCGCTTAACTAGCTTAAGTTCAATTGCTACCTTGAATTTCTTAAAGGCATATAATGATTTAGACTTTTCTATGAGAAGTTCTACCTATCTAAATCTTGAATAGTCATAAAGAAAAGTGATGAAATATTTGTATCCACCCATAACACTAACTAAAATGGGTCCACTAACATTAGCGTGGATCAATTCTAGAACTTCTTGTTTTCTGATTCTTTTCCCTTTTCTAACTCTAGCAAGGAGTTTTACCTTTATACAATCTATATAGGCACTAAAATCTAAGAAATCTAAATCATGAAAAACTTTTTTTTTTTTTTTTGGCAATTTTTCCGTTCTTTCTCAAAATATATGGCTTAAACACCTATGCCAAAGCATTAAGGATTTCTCATCTATTTCTCATCTATTTTGCCTTTTTTCTTTCCAACAATTATGTTTATGGAATTTGCAAATTCATGGTCTAAATCAACCATTACATAAAGAACCGATGACAACAATAGCAAAATCATAAAGTAAACTAAAATTCTCATTTGTAAAATAACAAGAATATTCTTTTTGGTCTAATGCAACAACTAAAATCAAGTTTCTTCTCATGGACGACACATAAGCAATATCTTTTAATTATAAAACATGACCAGTAGATAAAAATAAAGAAACAACTCTTATGTGCTCAACTTGCACTCTATCTCCATTCCCCAACTTCACTAACAGTGGATATCATCTCATTGATAGTTCATTCATCCTTTTGGGTATTGTAAGAGATATTTAGAACATCGAACTAAGATGAGAGAAATTCTAAAGCACACTAAATTAGAAAACTATCTCCCATGTCACATTCATGTCTTTCAGCCAATTGTGATAACACATCTGCTTCATGATGTGCTCACAAAGTCCACTGACTCCATCATAATTAGTCTTCTCAAGCAAAGAGAGGTATTAACCCTTTTCAATCTTGTCAAATTTGACATATTTTTCAACAATAAAATCTATGAAGGCCTTAGCACTTTATGAGTCAGGAACACTCTGCCTGATAGTTTTATTCATAGTGTATTTCATTATCATCAAACAAACCCTATTTGATATGTCCATCTTTCATATTGAGCCCTTTGAGTGGCAATAGAATTATCATCAATCATAGGCTCTTCCTTTCTTAAAATCATATCTAAATTGGTAATCACCAGATACAATTTTAAAGATTCAGCCTAGTCTTTATATTTAATCCTAATCAATATTTTCACAGTGGTTAATTGCATAGGCAATGAGACTAAGGAAAAGTGGTTTGTGAAATTAATCATAAATAGCAATAATGCATATATAATGTTAATCATGCTATATTTCCTCACAAAATACTAACTATGTAATTGTTAATAGTATTATATCATGAAACCTAATATCGATAAGGCATTTAAGGCTTCATAATCTAATACAAGAATCAAATATTACATTCTTAAAGCCTAACACCGATAGGACATTTAAAACATTTTTAGTATATAATATATAATTCTGATATTCATATTATTGTCAACAAACTATGTTAACAATATACATCAATATGGTATATATATTATTAACATAATACTCTTTTTGATACAATCAAAATTTTATTTTAGTAAAATTTTATGTATCTAGTTCCATGATAGGTAAATACACAGTTACATAAAATTTCATGACATAATATGAGTAATATAATTTTATGCATACTAAAATACAAAATCTAAATGATAACCAGATAGTAGTAAAAAATTTTAAAAAAATTAATCACATGGTAAAATTTTCAAATTCAAATAAATTAAATTAGCACTCAAATAAATTGGGTAAATAATAATTAAAATAATTTTATTTCTAGAAAAATAAAAAAATGTGCATTAAAATCATCTCAAAGAGTGGAGGCCAACGATGTAATCAGAATCATTGTCTGTTGTCATCTCAATGGTGTATAGGCCACACGCGCCATACCTAAACGTGGGCGAAATGCTCCAACGCCTGCAACTTATTTCTCTCGCCTGGTATGCACTATCATTAGTTTTCTAACTTGTTTTCAACCCAACTTTGACCTAGTGCAAATTCTTCATATTCAGTTGTGTTTTTGCAAAATTTTTACATGGGTTTCTTCTCCCATATGATTTTCAAACAAAACCGTCTATCAAATTTAGAAAATTGGCATTTGTTAGTGCAATTGAAAAAAATCCATAACTAACTCAAATTTGGAAAAAAAAATTTGCTCAAAATTTATAAATTAATGCTCTTATAGTTTGGGTTTTACAAAATTGTTTGAGGACTTTTGTGTGTCTAATCATTCTAGTAATTAAATTTCAATCAATTTGAATAAATACACAATAATTAGATCAATTTTTTTTTTGAACAAAATCTTTTACTCAAATAGCTTGGTAAAATTTTTGAAAATTTAGTTTTTCAATCGTATTTGTTTAAATTAATTTGTGTTTTTTGTACATTATAGGCTCTTGAGTTGTAATCACAAATTAATTTAAAAACATCCCTTTAAATCATTTGAATTTGTGAATTAATTTTTTTGAAAAACTTAAGTTACATCAATTTATGATTTTATCACAAGAAAATTTACAAAACTTGTAATCAATATAGAAATATATCAAACTAGAAAAAATAAATAAGTTTCTTGAAATAAATTCATAATATTTTATCATAAATTATGAATTATATAAAATTTTTAAAAATAAATATGTACAAATTTGATCCTTGTAACAAATTGATTTCGACACCATTTGTGAAAAATTAGAAAAAAATAAATAACTAATTAACTTGTTGTATTATATCATGTTGCAAAATATTATATTTGTACAAATAAATGTAATTAAAATAATAATAATAACTTTACTTGGCGCAGATTAAAAATCTATTTTAATAGGATCTCTTGAACAGATTCACTTCCCACAAGCTCTAGCAGAAAAAAAAGTTAGAGAAACTAAATTAAATATAAATTTTAATAGAATAATTATAATTCTGATTAAGATATGAATAAGAGCTTATTTTATTAAAATCTTATTAAGTCAATTGACTCATCATTATAGATATAAGGTTAATGATCTAGATGATAGTTTGATCATTTTTAATTGACTTAATATAATTAATTGTCATAATATTTATTTAATTTAATATTATATTTAATTAAACTATGTAGAAAATTCTAACATGTCCTCAACTAAGTACATCTCACTGAAATTGCAACCTATAATGCTAACCGCTCAAGAGTTTCAGCTTCGAACTAGTTGGACCAAAAATGGAAATTGATAACATCAAATATATAAATCCTCCGTGTTAATATATGGTATAATTTTTTCTTGCTTAAAGAAAATTACATGAATTTTTTATTAAAATAATTAATAAATTCAGCACATTTAAGGAATATCAATTTATATCTGTCTTGCTTTTTATATTCAGTTACAACACATTTAATGAGAAATATATATAATGAATGTGTGGTTATTATTCCTTTTTCATATTTGATTCAATTCCTGCTATAATATAATGTTTTCAAATTTGCAGGGTGTGGTATAGAAGGGCATTTTTTGTGCGTGCCGTTTAGAACCACGCTCCATTTCCCCGTCTCCAGTTTCTATAACCCAAAAATCTCGCAAAATAGGAAGCACAAGATTCAAAATTCACTAGTGAATGGCTCGTCTTATTCGAATCACTCAAAGAACGTTTTCCTCCCGTGCTTCTTCATCTCCTTCGATTATAGCTCTAACAGATGGACTCTCCGGTTGCGGCGGAAACCCTATCCCTCGTTCAAGGAACGCAATTTCGATGTTTCGAGTTCAAACCAGGTCTTATGCTGCCGAAGCATGGCCCAAATCTCCGTTTGAAGCTAATATTTTGAGAATACTTCGAAACGAGATTGAGTATCAGTTGGAGTATGCTCCTCCTGAACTGGTTTGTGCTCTTCTAGTTCCATTTACTCTGTTGCTTTTGGTTCGAGGAAAGTCACGTGTTGCAAAACGAAAATCTGTTATTTCTCACCATGTGTTTTTAGGTAATGCATTTCATGAATTAATTAAACTGAATCGAGAAAGGAAAATGCGATTCTTATTTGTGAGAATTTTGTCTACCTCGCATAATTGAGCATAGTATTACTCTTCCTAAGGACGATGCCATGAGGATTTATTGTCATTGGTTCAGTCAAAAAGAGCATTATGAAATTCGATGATTTTAGAACAGAGACGCACAGTGGGAAGGACATAAAAATTGAACCCAAGTTACTGAGAAAAAGTCGTATTTTAAGGGGGCCTAATCTAAAAGGAAGTGAAGAAAGCGAAAGAGAGTTGTTATGAAGTCCATTACTAATTCCTATGCATATATTCTCCATTTTTTGATCTCTTTTCTCTCAGTAACGAAGAATGGTAGTATATTCAGACGTGTTTGGGGCTTGGTTACCAAATTCCAATATCGATTTTGGGAGCTACTTTGATTTTGGGGCCTGTCGCTACTCCAAATTGATTTTTGTATATTCAGACGTGTTTAGTAGCTTATTGCTTACATTTTCTTAACATATTTCATAGCTTTTTAGTGAAGGTCATGGTTGTCGCATTATCCCCAATGTAATGGTGATCCCTGTTTCTTGAAAAACAATATTGTTTCCTTCTGAATCTTGCAGCCATTAACGAAATTCAATTCATTTACGGTTCAAGATCGAATGGGTCAGCAGTGGATTACTTTGAGACGAAAGTTTGGGGACAATGAAGATATTAAAGTTGAAGCTACCATGTTTGATGGCTATCAACAAGTTCCAAGGCTTGGAGATGACAGTTCTGGGGTAAATGTGCATCTTCACATTAGTCTACTTGTGGATATTTCAAAGGGGGAAGCTGGAAACCGGCTGGAATTTGTCTGCTCTGCATGGCCAGAGCGTTTAGAGATTGACAAAATTTACATACTAAGGCGGGATCGGATTATGGCTATGCCTTACATGGGACCTGATTTCAGGTTCGGTTTATGTTTTCATCTTTTTCCTCTTATTTATGGTTATTTGGCGGAGAAGAAACAGACCTGAACTTCACATGCAATTTTTTTATTTATTAATTTACTGGAGTAAACTTCATATTCATAATATAACTAAGTAATTTGAACACACAAATTTTATAAGAATTCATATGAAATTGTCATAGCTGTTTGGTGTTCAGTTCCTATATATTGGTTTGGGAGTGATTCGCGTCTGGTTTAATTGTTTCTTTCAGTAATATGAATGGCAAGGTTCAAGAGACTTTTCGTGAGTACTTGGAGGCAAGGGGAATAAACAATGACCTTTCCGTTTTCTTGCATGGTTATATGAAGAACAAGGATAGAATAGAGCTTCTCCAATGGCTGGAAAGTGTCAAATCTTTTGTGGAAAAATAGATTCACAAGTAATATCTGTTATAATGGCTGCTATCTTTTGCCATTGAGAATTAGATTTTTCAATAAACATTCATTTGATGCTTGGTGTCTAGCATCAGTTTCAATACTTGATGTCTATATTGCGGTATGCACTTTTGTTTGGAGATTTACAGGAAGAAATTCGAAAATTATTTATAATTGAAGGGAGATAGAAAGAACTAATTGCATACTTGAAACATTTATATTTAATACGATAGAATCTGAACATAAACATAAGTCATGTAATTATTATTATATGATGCACACTGATAGATGTCTGGACATTACATTTCGGTGTACCATTGGATAGAATAGGATTAAAGAAAACTTATAATGTAGTGGAACACTTGCATGTGTGCTTGTAAAGAGGACTGAAGATCATTATAATAAGATGAAATTATATTAATGTATATAATCTCCTAATCTTAAAGTTAACAAGGAGCACATGCATATTCTGTTAAATTTATAAATGAAAAATAAATAAATAAAAATAAAGTGTATATAAATTAAAGTATAAAAAAATTAAATATATTTTTTCAAAATAAAAAATTTATATATACATCACTGAAAAACCTTGAGCTCAAAAATATATTACATGCCCCGACAAGTAACACGATTTTCATGTCCGTTGCCATGTGAAAAGGTGTTGTTTGGGACGAGAGAGTTTGCTGCCTGGCAGCTTTGAAAAACTAATTATGAACAATTTGAGCATATAGTTTGCATTGCATGTGTATAATGTTGGTATTATTTCTATTATATACTTCCTAATATATAAGTTTATTTTATAACAAGGACAATTAATTTTTTACGATATTAGGTAATAATCTCAATGATATCATAGCTTAATATTTCTGATATTAGATTGGCTCACTTTATAAATGATATTTAAGTCCATTTGATCATAATTATATATTAGATAGGTCTTAAGTTCTATAACTCCAAGTCAAACACTTTCTTTCATTAGATAGCAATCATAAAGAATTTCCCCATTAAATGATTAGAGTTATCAGGAGTTGAAATTTTGTCAAAACTAGATAATTAGGAGTATTGTTCAAAATGATCAGGTAATCTTAAATTGATTTAATTTTCTGTATTTCATTATATTTAATTACATGATCAATTGATTCAGTATTTTTTATAAATTTTTTAACAATTGATATCGAAGTCAGTAAATCATGTGATTGTAATTGATAGAATATAATTTATGAACTAAATAATTTTAAATGTCAGAATTGCTATAAATCGTAAATTATATCATAGCTTAGTTCAATTTTAATTTAAAATTTTGTGAATTTAATTATATTATTTGTGAGAATTCAATTATGTAATTTTCTGGTGTTTCTGTTTATACAATTAAATTGAATATATATATATATATATGTATGTTTTAGTTTTCTGGGGCATGTATATATATATATATGTTTTAGTTTTCTGTACTATGACATATTTTCTGAGCAAAATTAGTAATGGACTTGTGTTTTCCTTATGACAAAAGAAAAAAATATGGGGATTTCAATTTTTCCGGGAAAACACTACGGGCTAAGTTTGTCCCGTGAAGCATTGAGAGCCCTTAATCTCAAATCCAACAACGTTAGACTGCACCACTGAACTAAGCACTTCATTATCTCTATATTCTGATTTCGAAAGATGACATAGGTTCCCAATTATTTGGGTCTGATTAAATTATCTTTATAATATTTTACCCAATTTTATTCTAAGCTAATTACACCATTTTGTTTCATTCTCTGAGCACATTTTTTAAGAATTTTTTTCATATTTTTTTTAAAAATATTTTATTTATTTGTTATCAAATTTATTTGAATAACTGTATAAAATTATTTTGGCCTAAATATGTTTGGCATAATTTGGGATACGTCTTGTAAATTTTGCAAATTTTTTTATTGAATTATTGCCCTAATTTTGGATGGTAAAATAAAATTATTTTGCCCTAAAAATTTTCCTGTGTGTTTGCTACATGTTGCATGATTTTCTATCATTTTTTCAAATTTTTTTGAAAATAAATTATTTATTGAATTATTGCCCAATTTATTTAAATTCTTATGTGCTATTAAATGTGCTTACAAATTTTACTATATAATTTTCACAAATTTAGCCATTGAATATAAATTTTATGGAATTGTTTATTGTTATTTAGATGATAATTGAATTTTTTTAGAATAATATCCATTATAAACGTGAAAATTATTTTGACTTACATTATGCCATTAAATTTTATGTAACTATGTATTTGCCTTTCACGGGATCAGTTATATAAAAGATTAAGTTATAACCATTTTTTATATTTAAAGAGAGTGTTATATTAATAATATTATATGCCCTTCGGTATGATATTATTAATGCAATTTGTTGATAGTAATGTGAGTACAGGATTGAATGACATGTTTTTTGGGTCTTAAATTCCCTTTGAAATTATATTCTAAAAATATAATATTTAATCCTTGTATTATATTATAAGGTTTTAAATGTGCTTCGGCATTAGATCTTATAATATAATGCTATGAAGAATTGCATAATGGTATTTTTGAGGAAATATAAGCATGATCAAAGAATTTACATACATTAATGTTTTTTCTCAATTGTTTTTCTATGCAATTAAGTTTATAAAGATGTTGAATGGGACTAGTTACGAGGATTGGGCAGATTAAAGAATTCACATTTAATAATTACTAATATGCTCCTGGTGTTCGGAAGAGAATGAGCTAACAACGATTCTATCACTGACAGAGGACTCTTCATAAAAGTTGGACCTTGCTTAATGGGCTCATAATTGATTTGGTTAGAGAGTATTAGTGTGAACTATAACACACATAAAAGTGGAAAAGGTTGAAAGACAAGCTTCCTAAATCTTAGGTCGAATTATCGTGGACTCGGAAATACCGAAATTAGATTGGCTTTTACCCTGATAATTGACTTTTTATGAGGTTATGTTGAATTGACAGTTAATATAACAGTTTCATCATATGGACCAAGTACTATGCATGGGAATGAGTCTCAAAGTTTATTCAGGATGAACAAATATTTTATGGGTAAGGAGTCTCTTTTATGAGGATTTATGAATCCTACAGAGCACAGAGGCATATGAAGTGCAAAACACAAACCACGAGGCTATGGATTGGGCTTCTTGCAATGACATGTTCATTTATCTTGGCCCAGAAAAGTCCCTGGGCCACCAACCGTAGAGATACAACCTAGAAAACAAGAGAAAATTAAGTGATGATGGATTGTTAATTATACTAGGAATATGAGAATAAGATGTATAGTGAGGCACATAGGTGTAATAACCTTAAAGACTATCCTTAGGTCATTAGTTGTTTTGAACCAACATGGACATAACTGGCATGTTAGATGAAAAATATCATAAATAATTACTTGAGACTTGGTTGGTTGAGGTTTCTCTAAGAGAGTCTTGATTTTGGGATGCTAAAAGATAATCAAAGCCTCAATATGGATTTTGGGTGAAACCTATGAAAGTGTTGCAATCAAGACGGTAAGTGTTATGATAGGTTTTATAAAATTGAAAGGAATTTTGGTCTGTTAGCTAGGTATCCTTAAGAATGTGAACCTAGAAAATGTGTTGTACTTGAGATAGCTAGGTAATATGAATAGGAACCATACTACGATAGATGTCATGAAATACATAATTGAAACGCTTGACTCTATCATACCTTTTACAAGTAATGCGCTTAAAACCACTGTAATGCATAAAATTTTTCTCCTGAATTGAACTCCTTGCCAGGCTATATAGGAAACTCTATGTGAGTTGCTATTTCGTTTAAGGGCTGGCTTAAGAAATTTTTTGATTTTAAGGTTGTAAGGTTGATGTAAAACTGTGTAATATATTTACAAAGAAATCTTAATCCAAAGACTACTAACATTACTATTATACAACCACTTCACCATAATTGAGTCCGATTATGCCAATTTCAAGGATTGGCTAGATTGTGGGAGCAAAGAACCATGTTATGTATTTACAGAAAGAAAGAAATTATGATTCAATTGGCAGATTTGATTAGTTGGAACATGTAGAGTTAATTGACCTAACTAATAATAGAAGTGGGAGTTAATAGCTGCAACTATGTAATAATGGGTGCTAGACCTATGAAATGGATGGGTCAATCTGGTCTGGTCTAATCCAAATCTACACAGACTAGTCTGTGTCCATCGATCATGGACTTGACCTATGAAGTAAGGTCCATTTCCTAAGTCCAGTGGGAGCCAAGTCTAGAAAGTGTTAAAAGTTTTTATGGAAAATCCTAGAGGGCTTACAGGCTAGCAATTTCACATGGTTAATGTGCTTACAGGAGCACTCAAGCAAAACAGCATTGCAGAAAGAAGGAATTGCACATTAAATGATATGGTTAGGTGTAAGTTAAAGCACTTAGCTTTGCCTAACTTTTTATGGGGTAATGCTCTTAAAATTATTGTGCATGTCTAGAATCAAGCCCCTAACAAGTTTATGTTTAAATTTCGTATGAGTTATTGTTTGGCAAGAAGTCTAGCCTAAAACATTTCCATATTGCAGAGCTAAAGTGAGGCTGTATAATCCATTTAGCAAATAAACTTAATCTGGTGACTATTGTCGATTATTTCATCGAATATTGTAATTGCTACCTGAGATGGCAGATTTTATTGTTCGATCCACAGCACTAGAATTATTGATTCAGTTCGTGCTATCTTATTTTTTGATTGATTGGACAATGGGAGCAAATGATCACGTAATGTCACTGCTAGAGAGAAACAAATTATTGTTTCACTAGCACCCTCATTGGTTGAAGCATATAAGATTGATCTGAAAGTTAATCAAGTTTAACTAATGGTAGAAGTTAAGGAACCAGGGGCTTTAATATTGTCAGAAATCATATAAGTAAATTAGTCAAATTCCAAGAGAAGAGTGGTGAACACCTTGTGTGTGTAAACTTATGAAATCCATATATATGGATTAAGGTAAATATCTAGATAGTAATCAAGTTTAGTGAGATAATAACATCTTCTGGGTCTAAGGAGAATGAGGTAGACCAGCGTGTATATATGAGATTGATTACGGGCAATTTAGTAATATCAGTTCTGCATACAGATATCATTCTCCTTGTAAGCAATGATATGAACATGTTAACTAAGACAATACAAAAGGTTGTTATAATACTTTAAGGTGATGGATCTAGGAAAGTTATGTATTGTATATGTGGCATTAAATCTCACTATGATAAATCACAGAATATTTTAGATTTATCTCAGAGATGGTATACTAAAAGGATTTAACTTATCCAGTTGCTCTCAAAGTTTATCACCTGTTAAAAAGATGAGTTTACAAAGTCTCAGTGTCTTTAAAATGATGAAGAAAGTGATAGTTACAAAATGTCTCATATGCGTCAGTTGTAGGTAGCTGAATGTGCGCTCAGGTATGTATATATCCTGATATAACATATATTATTGGTGTATCGGGGAAATATTTGAGTGACCCTGGTCAATGATATTGGACTGCTACTATTAACAGTTAAATTTGGTAAGGCCAAATCTTAGTCAACCAGAACAGTTCTATAACCCCTAAACTGCAAGCAATGGAAGCAAATGTAAATAAGAAGTAGATAGAGAGAAAGGAAAGACAATGGGTATCAGGAGCTTTTTAACATGGTTTAGTAAAAGTCAATGTGACCCCTACATCTATGGTGATTATATTTGCCTTTAGGTGGTGGTTTCTTTGCTGTGTTTAATAAAGTGACAATAAAGGAGTTCTTTTATTGTTCTAGTAGAGTTTCTGTATGTATTTCTCACTATATCCGTTACAATGATTCTTCCTTTCTATTTACAAAATAGGGAGGGTTACAAGTATAATTTGACAAATTGCAAAACTATCATTTCTGCCACTATGGGTAATAAATACTTGACAGGCAATAAATACTTGGTATTTCACTATCAATTTTTAAAAGTTGATGTGTCGATCTTGGAGGCTGACTTATCAATTGGAAAAATGTGCCTCTGGGTGTTGACTAGACTATAGAGTTCTTAGCCCATAGATATGTTGTTTAGTTAGCAGTGTAGGCTCGCATTGGGTGACCTGCTGGTTGTAGAGGTTAGTCTTATTCTTTAGTTCGATTTGAGATAAGTCTTCTAGCAAATAGCTGGGGTAGAACGTTCTAACTAGCGAGTTGTGACCCATCCTTCATGAGCTGGAATCTTGGTCTTGTTCTATGCCCTGAGCTCATGATTGGTGAGTTGGTGCCTTTATCATGCAACCTCAGCTTTGGGATAATCTAGGCCTCTTTTGGTTAGACTTATCTTTTATTAGACTTTTGTCAGCTGATTTTGCACTGTCCCTAAAATACTCATAACATTAGCCCCCCAACTCTTAGTTCACTTTGTGGACTGGGAGTTACAGTTTGCTGGCAAAGTCTTTACTTGCAGTTGGCAGTGTTGTTAAGTCTTTGCTTATAGTCTATCGTGTTGTCATATCAGGTTTCAGCCTTATTACTTTATCTACACTAGGCCATATCTCCTACTGTACATATTTCATATCCGTTGGTGTGGCAGCCTTATTTTTTTCTCTAGACTGTTCAATCAAGAACAGCTGGATAACCTTTGGATTTTTCAATGAGGTCGGACTGGTCTATTTAAAGTGTGGAAACCTTCTTCCTTCCTCACAGAAAGACCAAATGGGTGTATTAGTTAAGCCCCCCATGTTCTTAATGGTCTGGATCTTTGATGGAGTTCTACAAGGTGTGTATGGCCTGTTGCGATAGTTCTTCTTTGAAGATTTTGAGAAGTTTTGTTATTGGAAGCCCTCATGGACAATTCCTCTTTGAAAATCCCAGGAAATTTTATTACATTCCTCCATTCCTTCCCCATTGATCATGCTGGATGGTGCAGCTTCTTCCCTTTGCTTTTTGGTTTTCTTGGGTGGTGAGCCAATTTGGTCAGTTTTTCAGCCTTCTTGCTTGATTGAGTAAACTGTTTGGCTTTCCGAGTACCTTGCGGGCACCCAAGTAAGGGAATAAGATGGAAGCTCGAGAGGAGGGTGAGGAAGAGTTGGAACAGTTCTTAAAAGCTAGTTTTTCTTGCATATTATGGTTATAGGCTTGTTGGAATTTGGCTCTTCCATGGTCAATTATAAGCTTGCTTAGATTTGTACCCTTGAATCTTCATGTAAATTTACCTTGTTGAAAGAGGTTTTATAATGAATGAACTTTTTTCCATTCTTGCTTTTCCAAGCACATTATATTGGTCATTTAGTAGGTCACAATTGATAACATAAATGAGTTCCTGCAAACCATAACTTGATAAACGTTAGATAAAATGAATGTTCGTAGGTCAATCAACCTTGGATATTATTAATTGAATTAATATGAATGGACTTTAGCCAATAAATCAAGACTTAAAAGATATGTTCCATGTTGGATGACTAACCAATCGCATTAGCTCATCATGAACAATAGCAAACACGAGCAGCAGAGTGCCTCTATTGGTGATGAGTTTAAGCACCGAAGCACTTAAGCTGACAACAAGTCTGAGCAACGGAGTGCTTGGGAAGGTTGAATGGATGTGCCTTAGTTCATATAAGATTTTGGTGTCGAGGTAGGTCAAATGGATGCACCTTAGCTAGCACTTCTTGGACGTGAAGTCTTGATAGGTCACACGGATGTGCCCTAGTCCGTGCAAGATTTTGGTACCCAGGTAGGTCGTATAGATGCGCCTTAGCTAGCACTTCTTGGACGTGGAGTCTTGGTAGGTCACACATATGTGCCCTAGTCTGTACAAGATTTTGGTGCCCAAGTAGGTTGCCTCAGTTAGCACTTCTTGGACATGGAGTTTCGATAGGTTGCACAGATGCACCCTAATTTGTACAAGATTTTGATGCCCAAGTAGGTCACATGAATATACCTCAGTTAGCACTTCTTAGACGTGGAGTCTCGATAGGTTGCAGAGATGTGCCCTAGCCTGCACAAGATTTAGTGCCCAGGTAGGTTGAACGGATACACCTCAGCTGGCACTTTTTGGACACGAAGTCTCGATAGGTCACATGGATGCGCCCTAGTCCATGCAAGATTTTGGTGCCCGGGTAGGTCATACGGATGCACCTCAGCTAACATTTATTGGATGTGAAGTTTAGGTAGGTTGCATGGATACACCCTGGTCCACGTAAGATTTTGGTGCCTAGATAGATCGGAGGAATACGCCTCAGCTAGAACTTCTTGGATGTGAAGTCTCGGTAGGTCACACAGATGTGCCCTAGTCTATGCAAGATTTTGGTGCCCAAGTAGGTCACACAAATGTGCCTCAGTTGGCACTTCTTGGATATAGAGTCTTAGTAGGGGCTATAGCTCGTTGCTTATGATATACGATCTCACAGTCCATTTGGCATGCTTTCGCTCACTTTGTCTATGACTCTTAGGTTTCTACCATTGTCCCGTGTAATTATTTCTGCCTCAGTAAGTGTCTTTGCCAAGCTGGCAATAACTCACAACTGGTGCTCTGTAAACTATCAAATTATAAGTATTTGATGGGTTCCCAAATCCAAAAGTGAGACTTTGCACAATATAACTTGAGGAGAAATCTTTTCCCCCTTTCATTTATCATTTGAAATTCAAAGCTCTCAAACTCTTCTTCTTCAGCTTCTTGGTCAAACTTGTGTTTGTTTACTGTTATCTGTTATTGTTGGTGTTGTTCCTGCCCACCAGGTTTGTGATTCGAGTTTTGCCCTCTAAAAGCTAATTTTGCGCACTTCTCGGACCTTATTCTCTAATTAAAATAGTGAGTTTTCTCTCTTTAATTTGTGGTTTCTCTATATTGTTAATTTATGGTTTGTGTGAGGCTTGTTTGCATATGGTTAGAAGATCTGAAATGTTTGTTGAAGCTATCTACTTGTGCATTTTCTCTGTGTTTGGTCTGGCTCTCCTATTTGATTTGTCAGTAGACTTTAGGGTTTTTGATTACCATTCCAAATTCCTCATCAATTTTCTGGGTTCTAGTGTTCTAATGGTTGAGTCCCCCTTGACTTCTAGAGTCTAGGCCTTAGATGTGGTGACCTAAGGCATATATGTTACCTGATATATAGGAAATTGCTAGTCTTAGTTTTCTTGGTATGGTCTGCCTTCAGCAACCTGACCACCCTTTCTTTTTCATGCAGATGGCTATTCACAAATGCTGAAATCATTGAATAAAAAGTAATGAGGAGCCTAACTCTGCAACCCAGAGTGTGGGGCTGGTGCAACACATTAGTGAAGTGACCTTGAGGGGTGATGAGGTCGCTAGAGAGTTTGGTGCTTGTTCAGACCCTATTGAGGGCCCAGAGGCCGCTACCAGTCATAACCTTTTAATCATTCGATATTCAGTTAACATGTCTCAACTATCAGCTTTCATGAGCTCCAGACCATGATCCAGACATTTTGGCTCCTTAAAGGATGTCGCATCATAGAGCCCTCCCCAGATGATTATGCTACTTATCCACCCCGGGGGTTCATTGCCATTAGCCACTAGCACCTTGCCACTGGGTTTAAGTTCCTAGTGCACCTATACATCATTAACTTTTTGAATAAAGTCAAACTTTGCCTATTCTAGCTTACCCTAAACTTCTATGCCCAACTCACTTCCTTAGCACTAATATATCTCAGGAGCAATCTCCCGCTGCCATCGACCAAGGTCCTTTGCTACTTGTACAGGATTAGGAGCATGGGCTCGCTAGACAAGATTTGTTATCTATCAGCTTGGCTAACCAAGCACAAGAAAATCTTGCCATAGGGTGATGCTAAAGGTAAATCTAATGTCCTGCCCATCCCTGCACGACCTTAAAAATTTTGATTTTGTCCTTACTCTTGGTGAGCAAGCTGAGGATGTGTGAGTTTGTTGACTTATTCACATTTGTTTTTCTAATTCTAACATTTTTCATTTTTGTAGATGGAATTAGTAAGAAGTCAAGCCTTGAGGTTAAGGAGCTCGGGGTTTTAGATCAGTTCACTGTTTCAGAAAATCTCTAGAATAACTTCCATTTTGATAAGGGTCTTCTGTGCTCCCACAAGCTCGCTTTGGCTATAGGTATCGAGCTCACCAGAGAGATAGGAGTCTGTCAAGTTAAGGAGATTGGCCCACCAAATTTCAAGGATGATGAAAATATAATGAAGCTCATCCTCTGAAGGTCACCACCCCATCTTGATGTGGATACCTCATTGACTCCTGACATTGATGCACCTCTTGCTACTGAAAGCTAACCTTCAACCTTGGTAGCAACACCTTTGCAGGAGTTGGTTTCTTCCTTGCATCCTGAGGCAGTTGCCATAGATGAGGTTACCTCCCTCTCTGAGCCCCCCGCCAAAAAATAAAAGAAGGACAAGGGGAAGAAGAAAGTTGTTAACACCTAAAAGTGAGTGGTGTCAGAGGTTGAGGCCGAGAAGCAACCCACTGGACTCAGTCTAAGGATGGAGAAGTATCTCAACCTTTTTTTGGATAATGTCATCATGATCCTAGGGCCTCGTAACAGGATCAAAGTATTGGAATAAGAGGACTCCTCAATCGGAGGGTTGGTGAGCTACGTGTCTCGTCTTAGCCTACTAGTAAGTAGGGTCTTTTATCTTAGTTTTTTTGCTTTCTTCACAATCTAACTTGACTATCTGTTTCCTCAGAACTTACTCATAATGATGAAGCTGAACAAGATGCTTCAAGTCTAGGATGAGGAAAAAGTAAGTCTTGTAGATGATCTGGCAGCTATCACTGTTGAGATATTAAAGTGAAAGGAAAAAGTTTAGGATGTTGAGGTCACCCTATTTTGGGAAGTGGCGAACCATAAGGCTATCACAGTGGATCTCGTCAGGGCAGTCAATAACTTGAGAAAAGCAAGGATTGATTTGGACTTGGCTCTTTAATGGGTGGAGTTAGCTATAAAGCAAGCTAAGATAGTGGAACAGTGAGATGAGGTAATGGAGCAGTGAGTTGAGGCTACTGCGAAGGGGCTTGAGATGGCTAGGAAGGAGGTTGATAAGGTTAAAGTAGAGACTGCCTTGCTAGTTGTGGAGGCAGTAGAAAAGGCAGAATTTGAAACCAGCTCCTCTTTCTTCTACACCCAGTGGGAGCAATATCTAGAGATGAACTTCTCCTTTTTTGGAAAGGATGCCCTTAAGGCTGTTGAATGCTTTAAGAAGAGGGCTACTAAGGCTAGATCTTCCAAAAAGGATGCAAAGCTTGCAATTGAAGCTCCTTCTGTCAAAAGTGCTACCCAAAAAGAGAGCGGTTCGTAGGTCATGGAAGCTACTGGAGATCACATGATAGGTGACCCTACTATTTCTCCTACTGACCCTTTACCCCAATAAGGCCTAATTCCTGAATATCCAAGTTCTTAGGCTTTGACTTTTTGTAATTTTGAGTTCTCCCTTTTTGAACTTTGTATCAATTTTTTGGACTTTATATAAATTTACTACATTGAATGAACTTGGGCTTCATATTGAATGAACTTCTATGATAATCTTACTTATTTCCCCTCAGTCTCGTAATTGATTGCTCTATATGCATAACTTGATTAATTTTTGTGAAAATGAACGCCCAATGGGTAGCGTTTTAACTAACATTCTTCATCCTATACATTGCTTGCTTCCCATGTAAGACTGTATTGAGATTTTATTCAGAAACAATCAAATACAAAAAAGAATTTGAGGAAACACTTAAGTGTTCTTCACTAATTTTCTAAATAATTTACAAAATTTAGACATCTACTAATAGTATGGGTAGAGATACTCGGCATTCCAAGCTCGAAAGAATTCTATCTCGTTCATGTGTCTGCTCAGTGATAAGCCTCGTTGTCAGTGACTTTCTTAATGAGGTATGGACTCTCCTAGTTTAGTCCCAGGATCCCTTCATTAGCTTTGTGAGCTATAAGGAGAATGAGGTATAGAATGAGATCACCAGGTTTGTAGTTTTGAGCTCGAACCTTTCGGTTATAGTACCTTGACCAGCTGCCAAACCAAGTCAAAATTAGAAATTTATAAAATCAGATTAAATTACTCTTCTTGTAGCATATAGTAATACTGGGTTGAGTCCTTGGATCATTTGGAGGATATTATCAATCAAATTAGGAGCTGGAAATGGGGAGGTTGGCAGAATCCAAACTAACATAAACTACACTAAACTAATAGAAACTAAAATAAAGAAAGACAAGCAACTAGCCAAGGGAATCAACTTGAGATCAATGCATCCTAGATCACTAAATGTTCATCCAATTGTTGATAATCATAAGAAGGATCCCTGAAATGATTAATGATCCTTATGCAAAACTCAGCCACAAGCAATCTATCAAGATCTCAATACATTACTTAATTTTCCTATCCTTTTCTAAAAGTGATTATCAAGATCTTAATAACTATATTAATATCCAAATCAAATGGATCCATTCAGCTTAGATATCATAACAAAAACAAAGAAGAAAGGAAGAGAAAGGGCCAGCAATTTGAATGCAGAAATAAATACCAGGATCTCAGCATTAATCTTTCAAGTTACAACCCTTTAGACTGATTACAGCTTAGCCTTCCATGGAGGCATGAAAATGCAGAGAAAAGAAAAGGAAAAATGTCCTAAACTACTCTCTAAACTACTACAAAAACTTAACTAAAGAGCTTCACACAAAATGGCTTTGCCTAGGTAAAAAGAAGAGGCAACTGTTGAGTAGGTGAGTAGGCATGATGGCTAGTGTAGTCTGCTACCTCTGCCATTGCATACTATTTCCATTTATAGATTGCATTCTTCTAATTTCTCACTGACTTTTTGTCCTCTAGTTGGTTGAGTGCAGGCTAGACAAAGTGATGGATCACTAGGCTCAAGTGCATGCCAATTGGGGGCCTTAAAAGTCCAATTCTACAGAGCCCATTTTTGTAACATTTCTGTCATGAATTGCAACTTGTTTTTCATGCCCAAATTGTTGGATTCAAGTCTAGAAGCCTTCATGAAAGTTGTATCTTTATGTCTTAGCTTCCATTTGGACTTAGTTTCACCTCATGTGGAATTGTATAACTTCAGATATGGTCTAATAACTGCACAGAGGTCAGCTGCCCGAGACAATATTCTAACTTCAATTTTAACTCCAAATTCAAATAACCAATCATGTGATTCAGCCTTGGAGTCTTCATGAAAGTTGTAGATATATCTCTTACTTTCCTACATGATAAGAATCACATTAATTGGACAATTGTAGTTCAAGATATAGCCAGATTACATAAACTGCTCAAAATGGCCAATTATGCAGAATTTTCCAAAATGATTCCAATTGGCACCAAATCATAAATACACATAGCTGGAAATAAGTCATTTTTGGACCTTAAAATGCTAAGTGAGAGGACAATTAAATGTGTCAAATATTTTGTTATCATACCTTGCAATTCATTACTGATAGGTCATGATCCTAAGGCAAACTCTTTCCCTTGTCTCTTCTGTTAGATCGAGATTCGCAGCAAGTAGTTGGTTGTTGTTGTCATCTAGATTAAAATTCATTTTTATTGTGATGCCACTTCAAGTTCTGTTGGGATCATTACCTTGGATCCATATACCATCAAGAAGGGAGTTTCTTTTGTGGTGCTGCAGACTATGGTTCTATAAGCACAGAGCACTCTTGGTAGCTCGTCTGCCCATACTCCCTTTTTGGCCTCCAACCTCTTCTTTAAGATTTATTTGATGATCTTGTTAATAGCTTCAACTTATCCGTTGGCCTGTGGATGGTTTACAGCTGAGAAGCTTTTTGTAATTTTGAGTTCATCACAAAACTTGATGAACTACTTGCTATTGAACTAGGTCCCATTAATGGTTACAATTTGTTAGAGGACTCCAAATTTGCAAATGATGTTACTTCATACAAACTTCTCAATCTTTGTAGAAGAGATCTTTGTGAGCACCTTTGCCTTTACCCACTAATCTATAGCTACCATTGCATATTTGCAATCTTTGTAGGCTATAAGGAGTGGTCCAGTTAGGTCCATGCCCTAGATCGTGAAGGGCCATGACTAACCATCTACTGTAGGTAGACTGATGGGGCTTATGGGATCTTCATGAATCTGTGGCATTTGTTGCATTTTTTAACAAGAACAACAGCGTCATACTTCATTGTGGGCCAATAGAATCCTTGTCGAAGAGCCTTTTGAGCTAGAGATAATCCCCTAGAATGATTTTTGCAATGGCTAGCATGAATTTCATTTAGGACGGTGTCACAGTCCTGGCCATCAATGCATCTTAAGAGAAGAGTTGAGAATCCTCTTTTGTATAGCACATCATCATAGATACAATATCTAGCTACTCAGGCTTGCAATTATCATGCTTCGAGCTTATCTTCTGGCAGTCTATCATTCTATAAGTGGTCAATGATTGGGCTCATCCATGAGTCCTGGGTTATGGCAATTGCCATCACAGTATCCTTCTATTTTATACTCGGGGACAAAAGGAATTCCACTGGGATAGCCCCCAGGAAGTTGGCATCTTTTGTTGTAGCTAGGCGAGCTAGGGCATCAGCATAAGCATTCTAGGCCTGTGGTATTTGATTGACTTCGAAGTGTTGAAATGAACCAAGCAACTCTTAGACCTTCTATAGGTAGACAGTCATTTTTAATCCCCTAGTTTGGTACTCTCCCCACACATAGAAAATAACGAGCTGTGAATCACTAAAAATCTTCAACCTTTCAGCTCATAGCTCTTTTGCTAGTCATAGCCCAACTAACAGTGCTTCATGTTTAGCCTTATTATTTGTGGCTTAGAAACTGAATCTTAATGCATAAAGGATTTTGTGCCCCTTAGGACTAATGAGAAGCACTCCTATCCTAGCCTTTTGTTCGCTTAATGACCCATCAACATATGATTCCTAACACAGAGCCTCTAAAGTCTCTACTGCCTCCTATATGGGCTCGATGAATTCAACGATAAAGTCTACCAGAGCCTACCCTTTAACTACCAGTCTAGGCTTATACTCAGTGTCGAATTAGGCTAACTCGATTGCCCATTTGAGTAGATGGCCTGAGACATCCATCTTTTGCAGGACTTGTTTAAGTGGGAACTATGTAAGCACTTTTATGCTGTGGACTTGGAAATAAGGTCATAACTTCTTTGAGGCAACTAACAGGTAGTAGGCAAGCTTCTCTATAAGTGAGTACCTTGTCTTAGCGTCTAGTAGCCTTTTGCTTATGTAATAAATAGGGAATTGAGCTCCACCTTCTTTTCACATCAGAGCCACACTGAGGACGTATTAGGATACTCCCAAATAGATGATTAGTTTCTCACCCTCTTTTAGTTTGGACAAAAGTGGAGCCCACCTGAGGTATTGTTTGAGTTGCTGAAAGGTGACTTCATATTGCTGCGTTCATTCAAACTTTTTCGCCTTTTTTAGGACATCAAAGAAAGGCACACATTTATTTATCACCTTGGAAATAAATCTGCTCAATGCCATGACTTGGCCATTTAAGCTATGTATATCCTTAGGCCTAATGGGGGATCTCATGTTGACAAGAGCCTTGATCTTCTCAGGATTTGCTTTGATTCCCCTGCTATTCACCATGAAGCCAAGGAACTTTTTCGAAGCGACCCTAAACACACATTTATGATGATTTAGCTTCATTTGGTACTTCCTCAGGATTTGGAACATTTCTCCTAGATCTCGGACATGGTTGGCGAGTTTCTTAGACTTCACCAACATGTTATCCATGTACATCTCCATTGTTCTACTGATTTGATCTTTAAACATTATATTCATTCATCGTTGATAGGTTGCCCCTACATTTTTAAGTTTGAAGGGCATTACTTTGTAACAATACAATCAGTGGTGTTGTATACTAAAATTGGCCTCGCAAGGATGAGTCCCCAAGGAAACAAAGACCAGTTCTCACACTTCAGAAAGAAGCTTTCGGGGAGCTTCGATCGAACTAACAGACAACAACAATGGCAGAGCAATTACAAGCACCAAACCTCGCCTCGCTCACCACAACGACGATGCGAGGACTGGCCCGTGAACCATGTCCCAACGACAATGCGACCTAGCGATAAGAGCTCAAAGGTCGACTCGGCATAATCGTTGATCGCTCTACTCGTACTCGCTCCCTCGCTATGGCGACCCTCACGGAGCCCCCAAGGCAAGGAACTCTCGCTTATAATAGTAGAATATCTTGCCCGACATGGTAGCAGCTATGAGCCTACATGTCGGCCTGAGAAGCCTACTTCCACAGCATACAGTTGGAATGTAGTCTTTTCATTGTCCTTTTCATTTACTTGATGTAACACAACTGTAGCTAGCAATTAATGCATGTAACCACTCCTTCCTCTATAAATAGGATTGCATTGTTAGCAAGAAGAGGGAGGGAGGCAAATCTTGTAAGCAGAACTCTTGCAAACTATTCAGTATTAATAAAATCTCCATCGTGGACGTAGGGTCCAATGCCGCTTGAATTTAGCCAAACCACGTTAAAAATCATCTCCTCTCTCCTTTTTGGCCCACCTTTCACAACACTTCAGGAATGGCATTAATTCCTGAAACTCATATCTAGTTGACTGAAGTTCTGGTCCTCCGTATGAATTGAATTTCACCGTCAACATTTGGCACCATCTGTGGGATCATCCGCTCTTTGAAGTCTCCATTGCTGTTCAGCAATGGCCCGAGGGAGAACAACTAGGAGGTCTACGGCTCCAGCTTCTCAGCACACTATCACATCTGAGATGCAAAAGGTGCAGATGCCTGATCAATCTCGATTGGCCTGGAAAATACAGTCAAAGAATTGGCTGAGACTGTTAAAGCACTTACCCAGGCGCAAGCCCAAAATGCCCAAAGACAAGAAGAAGTTATGGTACAACTCCAACAGCTTCGAGAAGGAGCTCGGAGAGAGGCCTGCAACGATCACGATAGCAAGCGACTGGGGGGCTCGCAACACACGAAAATCTCTACCCCCTAGTGTGAAAACCAGCACCCGGCAATGAACGAAGTTTTCCAAAGGCTGAAGTTACTCAAAGAGCGCCTGCAGCCTCAGGATAACCGGACGCGTCATGTGGAAACCTCACCATTTTCTGTGGAGATTGAGAAGCAACCTCTCCCGCAGAAACTCAAGGTGCCCGCTATCCCGCTATACGAAGGGAATAGTGATCCAAACGATCACCTAGACGCGTTCAATACACAAATGGACCTCCAGATGATTGAACCCCTGATGAAATGCCTTATTTTTCCCGCCACATTAAGGGCGACACCTCACGCTTGGCTCAGACGCCTCCCCGCGCACAGTATTGACAGTTGGGAGGATAGTCAGAAGAAATTTGTTGACCAATATTGAGCGTTAAAAAGGTAACTCGCGCCTCCCTACCATCTCATAATGATTTTCTAGTGCAAGGATGAGCCGCTTAAAGATTACATAACTCGGTTCAGATACGAGGCCAACTCCGTGGAAAACCCCTCGGAGGAGAGCATTTTAACAATCATCTCAACAGGACTCTGCAAGGACAGCAAACTATATAGAAGCCTCTACAAGTCCCCCGCTTGAGATCTCGCTGAATTCTATGATCGAGCAACCAAACAAATAAGATGGGAAGAGACCTTTGGAACGGAGGAACCCAAACGCAAAGCGGGCCAAAGCGGCCCCGTCACAAGCAAGAAGAGGAGCGACGAGAGTCACGATACCCCCGCTCCTCACCTTGCAAAGAAGGCAAAACCTCAGTGACCTAGGGACCTCTTCAAGAGCTACAGCATCTTGACAAATGCACAGGATAAAATCTTCACCGCAGAAAAGCATAACGAGGACTTCAGAAAACCTTGGCCAATGAAGATACCCGCCAAGTCCTGGGATCAGAACAGATTTTGTGCCTATCACCACGAGGCTGGGCACACCACCTCAAAGTGCTATGCTCTGAAAAATGCCATCGAACGCCT
>JANHAO010004798.1:0-23626 GCA_026873985.1 Saraca asoca | reverse complement strand
TGTTTATTTTAGAAAAAGGCAAAGATATTCTGCTTGTGCAAATTTATGTGGATGATATCATATTTGGCTCAACTGATGAAAATCTGTGCAAAAAATTTTCAAAATTGATGCAAAATGGATTTGAAATGTCAATGATGGGTGAACTAACCTTTTTCCTTGGACTTCAAATTAAATAATCATCTAAAGGTACATTCTTATATCAAACTAAGTATGCTATTGAATTGTTGAAGAAATTTCAGTTTGACAAGTGTAAACCTATAGGAACTCCTATGAGTTCTTCATTGAAATTAGATAGTGATCCAAATGGTAAGAATGTAGATGCTACCTTATTTAGAGGAATAATTGGTAGTCTGCTATACTTAACTACTAGTAGACCTGACATTATGCTTAGTGTCTGTGTATGTGTTAGGTATCAAATTAATCCTAAAGAATCACACTTGTTTACACTTAAAAGAATTTTTAGATACCTGATAGGAAATAAAAACTTAGGACTCTAGTATCCTAAGTCAAATAGCTATAGTTTATTAGGATATTTTGATGCAAATTATGCTAGAAGTAAAATAGATAGGAAAAGCACTAGTGGTGCTTGTCAATTTATTGGACATTCTTTAGTTTCAAGGTCTTGTAAAAAGCAAAACTGTGTTACATTATGTACTGCTAAAGCTGAATATATTGCTGTTGGAAGTTGCTGTGCTCAGATCTTATGGATGAAACAACAACTTTTAGATTATGGATTAAAGTTTTAGAAAATTCCGATACTTTATGACAACACAAGTGCAATTAACATAACTAAAAATCTAGTAATGCACACTAGAACTAAACACATTCAAATTAGACATTACTTTTTAAGAGATCATGTTCAAAAAAGAGATATTTCCATAGATTTTGTTTAGACAAATTTGAGTTAGCAGACATATTTACTAAACTGTTAGATGAGAAAAGATTTATTTTTATTAGAAGAGAAATAGGAATGTTAAACCCTAAAGAAATAGAACAAAATTAGAACAAAACTCTAAACTATTTACTGTTATTCTTAGTTGATCTCTATATTTTTATTTGATCTATTATGAAAAATGTAACTTAAGCATCGGAGTTTCTTAAGTTTGTTTTGCAAGTTTATAATTTTAAAAGATAAAGGTACAAGCTTATATGGTTTAACCATTTATAAAAACTAATCTATGCACTTTACATCGAAGTCAGCATTGATGTAGTATTTTTTAATACATATACATCGATTATTTCATCGGTCTATGGTTTCACAATTTAACAATCTAATCGATTCATATATCAGTGTAGAAAAATTTCAAATATTTCTGCACAACCATTTCAATAGCTTTAATCAATTACATAACCGAAGCAGAAACAAAAACACTCATAAATTGAGGGGGAGTAATGATTTTTAATTTATTTTTGCTTCCCATGCTTTATTATTTTTTAATGTTTCAAAAGGGGGAGAAAAAACATATAGCTTTATTTTAGATGATTTCCTCCCTTGAAGTTATTTTACTTTGAACGTCATCTAAAATTGTTTGACAACATCAAAAAAGGGGAGATTGTTAGCCTAGATCATTCTAAGCTACATATTTTCCTTAGTTTTAATGTTAAAAAACAATTTTATCTAACAATATATTGTAGTGTTTTTTGATTTGTTGTTTTACAGGTTCAAAGATATTTGATTCAAGCTTCAAGAATATCTAAGATTAGTTTTAGCACTTATTTTGTTTGATAGGATCTTTTGTAAATAATCTCAGATGATTTTTGATCCAGAATTATTAATTAAACAATGAGATAGAAAGATGAAAATTGCTTGAAGAAAAATGAGATTTTATACAACTATTTTTTTATATCATGAGTTGATGTACACATCAATGTGTCGAAGAACTTGTGAAAAGTCCATATTATATTTGATGCAACATCAATGCATGAGGAAAATATTTTTCATCAAAGGTTTTGAAAAATGGGTACTTTGATGTGTTAATTGATGTTAAGGCTGTAAGCAAATATGGTACTTTGATTATCACACTGATGAGTTAGTATTAATAGACTGTAATTGATGTGTTAATTGATGTAATAACTAAAATTCAGTCATTCTATTATAGACGGTTATAGCAGTTATTCAAACCTAACTTCCTTCAATATAAAAATGATTCTTCATAGTTTTTCTTCATATTTTAGTGCGAAAAAGTTTGATTAAGAGCAAAACGCTATTTTCTCTCTACTTTATTGATATTTTTGAGATTTTCTACAAGTTTTCTGGATTAAGGTTCATCCAAGATTATTATAGTTTGTTTGAGATATTCATCTTAAACTTTGGTATTGTAATTTCAATCCTTTTCTTATTAAATTTCATTCATTTAAGATTTCAGGTGTTAGAAATCTGTATAGGTTTAGAAGAGCCTATTGTAATTCTTCTCGGTTAGCAAGAAGCTTGTGAATTTCTTGTGTGTTGATTGTAAAGACTGGCATTTTAGGAGCCTGTCAATCTTGATAGTTTTGTTTTCAATTTAAAAGGCCTTTCGATTGAGCAAGATCAAGTGGAGTAGACTTGAATTACATTTTAATTCAAGTTGAACCATTTTAAAAATTTGTGTCTTCAAATTTCTTCTCCTTCTTACATATTAATTGCTCTTATTGTTGACCTTTAACCTTCATTATTTTAATTCTTTCTTAATATCAGCTTTCTACATAATCTATTGAAATAACATTGAATTTGATAAAGGTGTATACATCTTCCCCAATGGGAAAAGGGTAGGATCCATTCATTTCCACAAATTAATTTCTTTACTGGGACCGACAATGTGTACTTGATTTATAGATTTTTTCATTTTGTTCTGTGAGATTTAGTTACTTGTGCTTAGGCAAGTCTTTCTTTTAAGGTTCGCTTAACCAATGGAATCAAGTCCTTCAATATGATTACGATGGATTAAACTTATGTCTTTGTTTGTCTAAATGTGTTCTTGCATATTTTATTTCATTGTTTTATTTGAAATGCTTTTCTTAAATAATCTATACATATTGAAATATGATTATTGTAAGAATTTTAATGGTTTCAAATATTAATTAGTTTTGGAAAGATTTTTCATTCATTTAATATAGGAAAATTTAAGATACATTGTTTTATTCACATAATGTTGACGGTAAAATCTAGTTTAGTGGATCCAAATTTTAGTCAATAGGAATAGTTCAACAACAATACAAACTACAAGAATATAATGCAACTAAACATGGGAAAATGAAGAGGAAAAGGAGGAAGAGTAAGGACAATGAACACAGGATTTTTTTGTGGTTCGGTTAAAGCCAATTTGGCCCCTACGTCCATGGTGATTCTATTTGCTGTAAATGGTGGTTTCTCTATTCAGTCAAACAGAGTTACAATCACAATGTTCTCTCACTATTATGGCAGAGCTTCTGTATGCAATTTTCTCTCTTCTTTCATTGCAATGATCTTTTTCTTTTATTTATAGTAGTGGGGAAGGGTACAAGTGTAATCTGATAGGTGGCAAAATGATTATTTTCACCGCATCGGGCATTTAATGCTAGATGTCGGCAATTAATGTTGGACAAATCATTATCATACTGTACATAACTGAAGTGTTGATTTTGGTGGCTGATTTGTCCATTGGGAATGTGTGCTTCTAGTCGCTGATTGGACCCTCGTTCATATGCTTAGCTCACTAGCTTGGTGACCTGAGGTTGCAATAAGCAACCTGATGACCGTGCTGGTTGATCATGCTATGTTTGTCCAGTAAGTGTCCTCGGGGATAGTAGTGGTGATGCACTTTGAATAACGAGCTGGAGTCCTGAGCTCATGCCAGTCGAGTTGGTATCTCTGCTGAGTGACCTTAGTTGCTTGGGTGGTCTGGGCCTCTCCCGGTTGGACTTGTCTCCAGTTGGGTCTTGGCTAGCCCAATTTGTGATGTTCGAAAAATTCCTATAATATAAGCCCCTAACTCTTAGCTCATTTTACGCATTAGGAGTTGCAGTTTGCTAGCATATTATAATTACTAGTTTATTCTAGTTTTTGTGCTTTGAATCTTCTTGTAAACTTTGCCTCGTTGGAAGAGGTTCTATAACAAAACTTTTGAATAATATTTGCTTGTCCCTAAGCACATTGTGTTGGAAAATTTGTAGGTTGCAAATTATAATATGGGTAATTCCTACAAACTTGATAATCATTAGACAAAATGAGCATTCAATGGGTCAATCGAGCTCAAACAATGCAGATAAAATTCACATATATGTAAATAGGCTTGAGCCCATAAATCATGACTTAAAGGATATGTGCCGTGTTGAACAACCAATCGGTCACATTAGCTCGTCATGGTTGGTGATGAATTTGAGCATTAGGGTGCTTGAGCACTTTCATTAGAGTGAGATGGGGTTCCCACAAAGATCATTCGGGTGTGCTTTGGTTCACACAAGAGTTTGGTGCTTGAGCACTTCTTGGACATGAAGTTTTGATAGACTCCACTAATGCACCTCATCCCACATAAGAGTTTGGGGCTTGAGGCACTTCTTGTATGTGGTGTCTTCATGTTATCACTGCAAGAGTTTAGTGCGTAAAGCACTTCTTGAATGTGGGGTCTTCGACATTGTCTGCGCAAGAGTTTGATGCTCAAAGTACTTCTTAGATGCAACCTACACAAGAGTTTGGTACTCGAGGCACTTCTTGGATGCAGGGTTTTCGGCATTGTCTATGCAAGAGTTTGGTGCTCAAGGTATGCTCAAGGCATTTCTTGGACATAGTTTGCACAAGAGTTTGGTGCTCAAAGCACTTCTTGGATGCAACCTACACAAGAGTTTGGTGCTTGAAGCACTTCTTGGATGTGGCTCACAGAAGAGTTTGGTGCTTGAGGTACTTCTTGGATACAGCTTGTGTAAGAGTTTGGTTCTTAAAGCACTTCTTGGACGTGGCATGAGTTGGGAGTTCAAGTCTGTCGCTTGTGATTTGTGATCCTACTAGCTGTTTGGCAAGCCTTCGCAAGCTTCACCTACAACTCTTGGGTTTCTGGTACTAGCTTGTCATAATTGCTCCTGCCTTTGGTAGGTGTGCATAGCATGCTATTGTCAATCCGTTGCTATCATATGCTGAACCATTAGATTATGGATAGTTGATGGATTCCCAGATCTAAGGTGGTGACGTTCCTCATATGAACTGAGGGGACTCTTTTCTCCCTCTCACACTGCCATTTGAAATTAAAGATCCTAAAGCTCTTCTCATTCATCCTCTGCTAGTTTTCATAACTGCTTTCTCTGCTGTTGGCACTACTCTGGCCTTCCAGTTGTTGTTTGGGTCCTACTTATTGAAAAGCTCTTCCACATTCACTTTGGACCTTCTGCTTTAATTAGCCATGGTGAGTCTTTTTTATCCTTGCAATTTCTAGGTTTTTTTGTTTTATTAGTTGCATGAGACTTGTCTGTTCTTAGCTAAAGATTTGAAATCCCAGCTGAAATTGTTTGTCTGCAAATTTTGTTTTTGCTCGATCTAATTCACTAGTAGACTCTAGGGTTTTTGATTACCACTTCGAGCCTTGCATTTGTTTCTAAGATTTTCTGGTTCAATTGTTGAATCTTCCTCATCTGTTGGAGTCTGGGTCTTTAGATGTGGTGACCTGAGGTGTACATGGCCTGTTGCACAGGAAGCTGTCAGCTTTAGTCCTTTGGGTAGGGTTCGCTTGCTGTGACCTGACCAGTTCTTTTTCTTTGTGTATATGAGCACAGGTCATGGATGTCATTGTCACCAAATTAGGAATGAAAATGATGAACCTAGCTCTTTAGCTCAGAACATAGAGGTGGTATGACACCTTGATGAAATGACCTTATGGAGTAGTGAGATAGCGAGGGACTTTACAACTCGTCTTGACCCGATAGGGGACTAGGAGGTTACTGTGGGTTAGCAACCTTCTGATCGACGAGTGTTTAGCTTGTACATTTCATTTGTCTGCTATCGCAATCTCCAGACTACAGTCCAGACATATTGACTCCCTTAGGGATGTTGCATCATGGTGCCTGTACAAGATGATCATGCTCCTTATCCACCTCGGGGGTTCATTGCTATTAGCTCTCTCCCAATTCCTATACTCAGCTCACCTCCTTAGCACTAGTATACTTGAAGAATGGCCTCCCACCACTATTAGCCGAAGTCCTTTGCTACCTTTATATCATTAGGAGCACGAGCTTGGAGGATGGAATCTATTACCTTTTAGCTCGACCAACCAAGCACAAAAGGATCCTACCGCATGGAGATGCGAAAAGGAAGTCCAACATAGGGATTTATAAAACCTACTGGTTTTACATTTCATGTCCATCCCTGTGCGACCTTCAAAACTTTAGTTTTGTTCTTACTCCTGGTGAGTGAGCTAAAGTCATGTGGGTCTAATGATTTATTTGTATTTGTTTCTCTAATTCTGACTTATGCCTGTTTTTGTAGACGGGACTGACAAGCACCCAACTCTTGGGACTGAGGAACTTGAGGTGTTGGACAAGCTTGTGACCATGGATGTCATCGAGAACACCTTATGATTCGATGAACCCCTCTTTTGCTTGTACGGGCTCGTCCTAGCTCTAGGTACAGATCTTACCATGGAGATAGGAATTCGTCAAGTCCTGGAGGTTGGCCTGACAAATTTCAACAAATACGAGGACATCATGAAGCTCATTCTTGTGATGCCACCACCTAACTTTGATGAGGAGGGGACTTCACTAGTTCCTGACACCAGCACAGCTCTTGTTGCCGAGGTTTAATCTTTAACCCAAGCAATAGCTCCTTCCCAAGGGCCAATTCCCACCTCTCAACCCGAGGTGATCACTACGATCGGAGCCGCCCACCCTTCTGAGTCCCCCGCCAAAAAATGCAAGATGGATAAAAGGAAGAAGAATGTGGGTGCCTGTAAATGAGCTGCGCCTGAGGTTGAGGTTGTAAAGGAATCCGTTAGGCCCAGTTCCAAGACCAAAGAGTATTATAACGTCTTCATAGATAGTATTGATTCAATCCTGGGTTCCTGCAACAGGATTTTAGTGTTGGAATCAAAGAATTTGCCCATTAAGGGATTGGTAGGCTATGCATCTCGTCACGGCTTAGTGGTAAGTTAGGTCTCCTCACCTTGGTTTTCGCATCTTTCTTTGTAAACTAACTTGGTTATTTGGTTCTTTAGAACTTGCTTACAATGATAAAAATAGATGAAGAACTCCAGGTTTGGGATGAGGAGAAGCTAGAACTTGTGGATGAGCTTGCCATGGTCACTACCGAGGTGCTAGAGCTGAAAGAAAAGCTCGAGAACATTGAAGCTGCCCATCTTACGAAATGACAGACCGTAAGGTTATTGTGTTGAAGCTTAACATTACAAATAATGAGCTGGCAAAGGTAAGGGTAGATCTAGATATCACTCATGAACATGCTGAGCGGGCAATGCAACAGGCCCAGATCATGGAAGAGTGAGCTAGATCAGCAAAGCAGTGAGTTAAGGTCACCTTGAAAGAGTTGGAAGTAGCCAAGAGGGATGTTGCTCTTAGGGATGAGGATGTCACTAAGGTCAAGGCGGAAACTGCCTTTCTAGTTGCGGAAGTGGTAGAGAAGGTAGAGTCTAAGACTTGCACCACTTTCCTTTACACCTTATGGCAGCATCATCCTAAGCTGGACTTTTCCTTCTTCAGCGAGGAGGGTTTTACAACTATGGAGCATTACAAGAATAGGGTAGCAAAAGTCAGCTCTTCCAAGAAAAGTGTGAAACTTGTGGTTGAAGCTCCTTCTACTGTGGATACTACTCGAGAGGAGAGTAACTTGTAGATCCTGGATGCTATTGTAGATCAAGTGATGGATGACCTTATTGCTCCTCCTGCTGGCTCTTCAACTCATAAAGGCTTTGCTCCTGTGGGCTTGGCCCCTTTAAGCTAGGACTTTTGTAAATCTTTATGTTTATTTCTAAGGCATTGTATGAACTCTACTTCTTTAAATGAATTTCCATAATATTCTTGTTTACCCTCCTCTTCTCTTTTTTTTTTTGACTCCATAATTGGTTACTTTATAAGCACGACTTTATAAAATTTTGCAAGAATGAGGGCTCAATGAATGTTGATCTAGTTAACTTTCTGTCCCATACATCATTTGCTTCTCGCACAATGCTTTGTTAGAATTTTATTAAAAAATGATCAAATATATATTTACATAAAAATTCAAGGGAACACTTATGTATGTTTCACAAATTTGAGCAATTTACAAAATTTGAATTTTCATGGGTAATACAAGCGAAGATGATCGGCGTTCCAAGCTGAGGGAATTATGTTCCATCCATATCCACCAGATGATAAGCCCCATGACCAATGACTTTCTTAATGAGGTACGAGCCTTCCCAGTTTGGCCTTAGGGTCCCTTCATTGGCCTTGTGAGCGCCAGGGAGGATTAAGCATAGAACGAGATCATCGGGTTTATAACTTTGAGCTCAAACCTTTTAATTGTAATATCGCACAACCTGCTATTGGTAGGTCATGATCTGAGGCCAGCTCTCTCCCTTGTCTCTTCTACGAGGTTTAGATTCACTGTAAGTAGTTGGTTATTGGTCTTCAGATCAAAAGTGATCCTTCACTGTGATGTGACCTTAAGTTCCATCGGGATCCTAACTTCAGATCCATAGACCATCAAGAAGGGGGTTTCTCCAATAGTGCTATAAGCTGTAGTCCTGTAAGCCCAGAGTACTTTTGGTAGTTCATTTGCCCATGCTCCCTTGTTAGCCTCCAATTTCATCTTCAAGATATGTTTGATTATCTTGTTGATGGCTTCTACTTGCCCGTTGGCCTGCGGATGGTCTATAGCAGAGAAGCCCTTTACAATCTTGAGATTATCACAAAACTTGAGGAACTGCTCGCTGTTAAATTGAGTCCCATTGTCGATTACAATTTGTAGAGGGACTCCAAATCTACAAATGATATTATCCATACAAATTTTTTGATCTTTGTAGAAGTGATCTCCATAAGCTCCCTCGCCTCCACCTATTTGGTAAAATAATCTACAACTACCACTATATGTTTATGATTCCCACAAGCAGTAGGGAGTGGCCCTATTAAGTTTATGGCCTAGATCTCAAAGGCCATGGGCTTACCATTTCCCATAGCTCGCAGGATCTTCACGAATCTCTGACACTTATCGCACCTTCTAACAAGCTCAATCACATCATATTTCATCGTAGGCCAGTAAAACCCTTGCCGGAGAGCTTTTTGGGCTAAAGAAAGCCCCCTAGCATGATTTCCACAATGGCTAGCATGGATTTCTTTTAGGACAGTGCCACAATCAGAGCCATCAATGCATCTTAGAAATAGGGTTGAGAACCCTCTTTTGTATAGTACATCATCGTGAATGCAATATCTGGCCGCTTGAACTCATAACCATTAGGCTTCAAGCTTATCCTTTGGCAGTTTTCCATTTTATAGATAATCAAGGATTGGATTCATCCAGGATCCCAGTACCTTGGCAATTGTTATCATGATATCCTTTTGTTCTATGCTCGGGGATGGGAGGAACTCCACCAAGATCGCCCCTAGGATACTAGCATCTTTGGTCATGGCAAAGCTAGTGAAAGCATCAGCATGTGCATTATGGCTTGTGGTATTTAGTTGACCTCGTAGTGCTAAAATGAACTTAATAGTTTGTGGACTTTTTGCAAGTAAGTGGCCATCTTTGAACCCTGAGTTTGGTATTCCCCTCACACATGGCACATAACGAGCTGGGAATCACTAAAGATCTTTATTCTCTTGACTCACACCTCCTTGGCCAGTTGCAATCTAGCTAATAAGGCTTCATACTTGGCCTTATTATTTATGGCTTGAAAGTCGAACCTTAGCGCAAAGAGAACTTTGTACCCCTCTGGGCTGATGAGGAGCACCCTTGCCCCAACCTTTTGTTCACTAGATGACCTATCAATGTAAAGTTCCCAACTTGGAGATTTTGGTGTCTCTATTTCCTCCTGTGTAGGGCTAGTACATTCTGCTATGAAATTTGCTAGAGCTTACCCTTTAATTATCAGCATGGGCTTATATTCAATCTTCAATTGAGCTATCTCGATCACCCATTTAAGGAGGTGCCCTATGACATCTGTCTTCTGAAGAACTTGTCTGAGGGGGAATTATGTTAGCACTTCAATGCTGTGTGCTTGGAAATAGGGTTGTAGCTTTCTTGAGGCAACTACGAGGTAGTAGGCAAGTTTCTCCATGGGTGAATACCTTGTCTCTGTGTCTAATAGTCTTTTGCTCACATAGTAAATGGGAAACTGAGCCCCTTTTTCTTTTCACATTAGAGCGATGTTGAGAGCATGTTGGGACACTCTTAGATAGATAATTAACTTCTCACCCTCTTTTGGCTTTGATAAATAGGGAGCTCTCCTGAGATACTATTTGAGCTATTAGAAGGCGCCCTCGCATTGCTGCATCCATTCAAACCTCTTTGCCTTCTTCAGGATGTGAAAGAAAGGGACACATTTATCAGTTACTTTGGAGATGAACTTACTCAGTGCTATAACTTGGTCGTTGAGGGTTTGTACATCTTTACGCCTAGTAGGGGATCTTATGTCAATAAGGGCTTTGATTTTTTCAGGATTGACCTCAATCCCCTTGCTATTCAACATGAAACCGAGGAACTTTCCAAAAGTGACCCCAAATGTACATTTGTGAGGATTTAGCTTCATCTAATACTTCCTCAGGATTTGGAACATTTCCTCCAAGTCGTAGACATGGTTGGCAACTTGTTCAGACTTTACCAATATATCGTCCATGTACACCTCCATCATTTTTCCAATTTGATCCTTAAACATCATGTTTACCAACTCTTGGTAAGTCACCCCGACATTCTTTAGCCCGAAGGGCATCACTTTATAGTAGTACAATCCATGGTTGGTGATGAATAAGGTGTCCTCTTCATCCATGGGGCCATGGGAATTTGATTGCATCCTGTATATGCATCCATAAAGTTAAGGAGTTCATGTCTTACTGTCGCATCTATGAGCTGATCGATCCTTGTTAGGGGGAAGCTATCTTTTAGGCCTGCCTTATTAAGGTCAGTGAAATCAATGTAAGTCCTCCACTTCCTATTTTTCTTCTTTACAAGGACAAGATTGGCTACCTAGGTAGGATAGTGAGCTTCTCGGATAAACTTGTTTGCTAATAGTTTATCCACCTCCTCTCTTAGAGCCTCATACTGTTCAGTGGTCATTGGCCTTCGCTTCTAGCAAACTGGCTTATGGCAGGGATCAATGTTCAATCTATGTGACATGACCTCTGGATTGATCCCAGCCATATCCTCGTGGTTCCAGGCGAAGACATCAAGATTTTCTTTGAGGAATTCCATTAACTTTATCTTCATGCCTAGAGACAAATTCTTGCCTAGCTTAAGACATTTCTCTGGATCCATCTCATTGCCTTGAACATCTTCTAGTTCTTCTATTGGGCCCATCGCTTTTTTAGCATCTACCTCACGAAGGTCCAAGTCATAACTTATGCCAGTCGAGGTCGTAAGTCACGATTTGTCTCCTGAAACCACATCAATCTTTCTTCTCCTTTCCCCTATTTCGACTGCGTCCTTGTAGCACCATCGAGCCTTATCTTGCTCTCCTCACACGCATACAACTCCATTTAAGGTTGGGAATTTGATGGTAAGTGTTTTAGGAAATATAACCATATCCTGGTCATTCATTACTAGTCACCCTAACACCACATTATATGCTAACAAAGAGTCGATAATCAAGAAGTCAACTAAGGTAGTGGTTTGATAGCCCAAATCTCTGAGGGTGATAGGAAGTCTGATTTGCCCTATGGGGACCACTACATCTCTCGTGAAGTCGAAGAGAGGTTCTGGAGAAGGCTTGAGCTCATTGGGGCTTATGCCCATCTGATTGAAGCATTGCTGGTACATCACATTCATCGAACTGCCTGTATCCACCATGATTCTCTGCACTTCTACATTACTAATCTTGGCTTGGATGACCACAACATCGTTATGCGGAGAATGCACTCCTCAAGCATCCTCTCTAGTGAATGTGATGCAGTCAGAGCCCATCCTAGCTTTCTTGGCTAGTCCACCAACTTCATCACACCTTACGAATAAGACATGTCTTACCTCCCAGACATATCACTCGTGGGACCCCTTGAAGCTCTTGTGATATGCGGTTTACCATGAATGGTGAATATGGTCCTTATTGAAGGTGTCCCCTCATGTTCGGGAGTCTGTTGATTCTAATGCTAAGGTGGTTGCTGAGGCTGGGGTGTTTATTGCCCTAAGGGTTGCACCACGTAATCCCTCAAGCAAGTTCTCCTGATGAGGTCTTCAATGGTGTCTTTAAGTGCCTAGCAATCTAAAGTATTGTGCTTAACCTCGTTATGATAGGCATAAAGCTTGTTCTTATCTCTTTGCTTGATGGGAGCTTTTATGGGCCTAGGTCTTCCAAAGTCCTCATTATCCCTTTCCATCATGAAGATTTGATCTGGGGTGTCTGATAGGATACTGTAACTATCATAGTGACCTTGGCACTGAGGTCGCTCACCCCTAACTTTCTTTATGGCCTGACCATTTGGTCCATCTTTTTTGCCATCTCTGTTGTTTACACTGTTACCCCTCTTCTGGCTCTGGTTGGAGCTATCTGATTCACCTTTTTGGTTAGGCTTCTTCAAACCAAAGATTTCCTCCCACCTGATCTCTTTGATGGCCTGCTCATAAAACTCACCTAAGTCTTTCACTGGGGATTTGTATATACTCTCATACAACTTGCCGTCCTTATGGAGCCTAGCTGAGATGGCTATAAGGATAGTTTCATCCGAGGGATTTTCAACATTACTTACCTTGCGTCTGAACTGGGTGATATAATCTTTTAGGGATTCATCTCTTCGTTGAAAGATAGTCATAAGGTGGCAGGACGACGTGAGCTACCTTTTTAGTACCTTATACTAGGTTAGGAATCTCGTCTAGAACACTTCCTAGCTATGGATGTTACAAGTAGGTAGGCTCCTAAGCCATGTACGGGGAATCTTCCCAAGTGTGGCAGGGAAGACATGTCACTTTACTAATAGATTGGTGGTTTGAAGGTCCATTTGGACATTGAATGCATCCAAATGGATGTATGGGTCATTGTCCCTATTGTATAGCGGGACATTAGGTATCTTAAATTATCGAGGAAGAGGCTTGATTTCAATTTTCTAGGTGAAGGGTGACCTTTCCTCATAATGGTCTTAACTATTGTGAGTTGTGAGTCTCTTTTCTAGTTGTCGGACCTTTTTTAGCAACTTCTTAATCATCGGTCTAGAGTTTTTGATTGATGACTTGTGCTTCAATGACCCTTACTACCCCCTTGATCATGAGAGTGATGATCCAAAGTTTTGCGCCTTCTACTGTGCTTATGGTTCAGGGAGTGGCAGTTTGATCTATGTTTGCGGTCGATCTCACTTGAGCTCCTTTCTCTACAGGAGCTCTAATGCCATCGGTCATCCTTTTGTTCACCCTCATGGACTTGATGAACTTCAGATTTTGGTTGTGAGTTGGATGTTTAGACAGAACAAACTCATCGTTGCTCCTATCTATCGACCTTCTCTTGTTAGGGTCCAGGCTACTAAGGCCCCCCTCCTGGCGTGGCAACCTCTACTTGCTTCTACGTACCATGGGCTTGTGCTTAAGCCAATGTTTTCACAACATCTAGCAGCTCCCTCATAGTATTTTCAAGCACTTCCTGACACTAGAACCACGCTTGAACTCCACTAGCATCAAGGGTAATAGGTTGATGGGAAGTGAATGGTGTCATATCGACAGGGGCATTTATTATTGAGGTGGCCGAGATACCTACCATAGGGAAGGCTAAGCCTCCAGCCGATAGTGTTTCTCCTTATTGTTGTACATGACCATTGGGTTGGCTAGCGACAATACTAGAACTTCTAGTAGTCCTTCCTCTTGTCATTGCAATTTGATAGTAGATCAAAGAAAATGAGAATGCAGTTGTAGGGGTCCCTTAGTGCCAAGATGCTAATGGTAAAATTTGGTTCAGTGGATCCAAAGTTTAGTCAATAGGAACAATTCAGCAAGACCCCAAACTACAGGAATATAATGCAAGTAAAAAGGGGAAAATGAAGAGGAAGAGGAGGAGGAGAAAGGACAATGAACACAGATTTTATCATGGTTCAGCTAAAGCCAATTTGGCCCCTATGTTCACGGTGATTCTATTTGCTATAAACGGTGGTTTCTCTGTTCAGTCAGACAGAGTTACAATCACAGTATTCTCTCACTGTTATGGCAGAGCTTCTGTATGTAATTTTCTCTTTTCTCTTGTTACAATGATCTTTTTCTTTTATTTATAGAAGTGGGGAAGGGTACAAGTATAATTTGATAGGTGGCAAAATGATTATTTTCACCGCATCGAGCATTTAATGCTAGACATTGGCAATTAATGCTAGGCAAATTATTTTCGGACTGTAGATGGCTAATGTGTCGATTCTGGTGTTAATCCATCGATTAGGAATGTGTGCTTCCAGTCGTTGACTGGACCCCCATTCATATGCTTAGCTCGCTAGCTTGGTGACCTGAGGTTGCATTAAGTGACCTGACGACCATGCTGGTTGATCTTGCTACGTTCGTCTAGTAAGTCTCCTCGGGGACAATAGTGGTGACACACCCCCATTAGCAAGTTGGAGTCCTGAGCTCATGCCCATTGAGTTGGTATCTCTTCTATGGGACCTTAGTTGCTTGGATGGTCTGGGCCTCTCCTAGTTGGACTTATCTCTGGTTAGGTCTTGGCCAGCCTAATTTGTGATGTCTGAAAAATTCCCATAATACTTAATGTAGAGAAATTCAAGATACATGATGCTATGCACTTAATATGAAATGCTAAATGAATGATTTTAATGTTATAAATGAAATTTATTTTAATTACCATGAATAATGGGTTTAGTAGACAAAGATTCATGAATGAGATGTATGTTACTATGGCCATTGGTACACCTACATTGTAAGTTAAAGGTCTTGGATTCCTTATAAATACCTTCACTGGTCCAACAAGTGAGGCATGCAAAAATACTATTTGGTTAAAAGTAGCAAGTCAATTACTTGTATATTAATATTATTCTTTTTGTATCTCTTGACTTACATTGAGAACTATGTACTTCACATATACGAAGGAGACTCATAACATGTAGAGGAAGTTTGTGACTTTTGGAGATGGTTTGTGACCTTTAGAAAAACTTAAGACTTATGGATAAGGTTAGTGACGTAGAAAGATATTTGTACCTTATAAGGATTAAGAAGAAATTTTATCTTAGAAGAGGTCCAGTTTAGTTGAAAGTCATATTTCTATTGTTGGGAAAAATGGATTTAAGTATCTCAAATATGCCAATCATTAGCATTAAGTATCTGAAATTTTAAATTTTTTCCCAAATCCAGATCAAGCTACCTGCTTATTAATTATCAGACAAGGTGTAATTTAAATAAACCATAAACCATAAACTATTAATTTAAGATATACATTTTTGAAAGTAGTTCTTGAAATCCTTGGTCTCTAAATCTAAGTTTAACTTTAAAGTAATTTTATGAACAAGCCCCATGATCAATTCCTTTAGATTGTGTTTGGATAACTCCTTTCAATTGTTCTGATATCAATAGTGATCCACAAGAACGAAGTTGATTCAAATGACCTTCACCTAGTTTTGGTGAATGGTAAAGAAAGAAATTCAACCGCTCAGCTTAAAAGACACTAACTTTTCAAGGAATCATAATTCACTAGGATAGGGTTGAGTGTTTGAATGCAAATAGGAGATAAATGAGATCATAGAAAGAGAGAGAGAGAGAGAGAGAGAGAGAGAGAGTTGGTACAAAACACATGTGCTAGGGCTAAACAAATTGTGTTAATCAATTTGGCTTCTCTCCTTAAATAGGAGAGTTTAGAGCACAAGCAAGAGTGAGGTAGCTTTATGAGTGGTACATAAGCTAAGGTTGCCCCTTGCTTGTGCCATCCACTCAAGATGGATGGGTTGCACAACTAGTGTAGCCCTTTAGGCCTAAGGAGTCCACACTCCTTAACCTAATGCTCCCTTCTTTGTGTGCAACAAGCCTAAACACTTTCTTATAAGTCAATACAACTTGTAATCATTATCTAATTATTTTAATTTATTTAAAATAATTTTTAAGTGAGGAATCATTCCTTTATTCTAGATCTCCTTTAGTGTCAATATAAATGTTATCCAATATTTAAATATCAACTACAAAAATTTACTAATTATTTCAATTTAATTAAAATAATTTCTAAGTGAGCAATCATTCCTTTATTACAGATCTCCTTTAGTGTTAATATAAATGTTCTCTAACTTTTAAATATCAACTACAAAAATTTACAACTATCTAATAATTATAATCTCCATTAGAATTATTAAATCTTTGATTAATTAACACTTTTAATCACATTAGAATACTTAATTAATCATTTCAAATTTCCAAAATTTTCACCCAATACAACTCTTGAATTTATAACATTTTGCATTCTAACTTTCCTTTGACTTTAGATCAAAGTGATTCTGTTGTGTGTAACCCATTAGGCTTCTACACAGGTTGGCAATAATTCATTTACAACCTTCTACAAACTTAATTTAATTAAAAGTTCTTTTAATTCAAATACAATTTCCTTAAATTGTTCAAACAAATTCATAGATCAAGATTGGCTTCTAGCAAAGCATCATGGCCACCCAAATCCTAGGAATAGATTATGGAAATGAAAACCTTTCATGATAAGGTGAAAGTGTGTAATTCAATCTCTTCATCTCTTGATATTTTAATTGGACTTAGGGTATGGTTCAAGTGACAACCCTATAAATATTTAATTTAGGGTGTATGTTTGACCATGTGTGATCTCACAATTGTATATATGTAAAATTCTTTTCATGTATCATTAATTGATTATACATAAAGCTTATTTTATGCATCAATCAATACATAGTTTTATGATTTTGATCATAGCACAAGTGTCAGAGCATCTCTTGAATATCTTTCCTTATTATCAAGGATGATGAATTCCGTCTTGATCAATCACTACCTTCATTTACTTCGTGGTATACCCAAATATTTGTACATACTCTTTAAGAGTGCAAGCCTAAAATAAAATCATAGTACATAACTCCATACATAAAATATTATGTTAATATCAAGTCTAAGGATCATTTACACCATTTTTCACCTGAGAAGTTCATTGATACATGGTAACATTCTATATGGTTTCTTATGACTGGTCAATCTAATCATATGTTCTATAACATATACTTATATGTTTGTCCAAATATCTCTATATCAAACAATGTATGAGATCACTACATTCTTCCAAAGAATGTGACATAACATATACTGGTTTAATCATGAATAATCGATATCCTGTTTTCTCAATTATTCCACAATTAGGGATATTTAGAAATTATAACGATATATATAAATTATCTCATAATTCCAATCTCTATTGCAATTTATTTGTACGCAATTACAACTTCAAGGACCTCATCCAATATAGTATACATGTATCAAACAAACATATATTTAAGATTATATTAACAAAGAGGCCAAAACATAATATTTATTAAATATGCTAAAATATGTAGTATTCATATCATTATAACTGATTACCTTTAGAGAGTCTACATTAACAATGTCCCACTTAACCTAGAGTTAATCGCCCTTATATCTAATCCTTATTCTTTTTAAATGATGATCAAGCTTCCGCTGGGACAAAGCCTTAGTGATATGATCAAGTACACTGTCGTCTGTGGAAATCCATTCTATTCTTATTTTGTTGTGTTCTATGATCTCTCTAATCAAATGGTAATGTCTTAAAATATGCTTGGATCTTTGATAAGACCTCAGTTCCTTAGCTTGTGTTGTGGCTTAATTATTATCACAATAGATTTCTATTGGATTAACATTGTCAAGAACCACCTCTAGTTTAGTGATGAACTTTTTTTATCCAAACAACTTCTTTTACTACTTTGAAGCAGCCATGTACTCAGTTTGATTGTAGAATCTATTATGATAACTTGCTTAAACTTTTCTAGCATACCACATATCCATTAAGAGTGAATACAAATCTTAATTATGATTTGTAATGATTTGTAAATCCTAATCTAACTGAAAACTTGCATCTATGAAACCTTTGATTCTCAAATTAGGGTCTCTTGCATATATCAAAAACACATCCTTAATTCTTCTTAAGTACTTAATGATGGTCTTGATTATATTCCAGTATTTTTCACTTGGATTGGCCTGATATCTATTAGTTACACTCATTGTATAGGAGACATTTGATCACACACATAGCATGGCATACATGATTGATCCTATTGCAGATGCATAAGGAATCCCATTCATGCGTTTTCTTTCATCCTCTATTTTAGGATGGTGCTCCCTAGACAAGTGAACACTATGAGACATGGGTAAGAACCCCTTCTTAAACTTATCCATGCTATACTTCTTTAGCATCTTGTCTCTATATGTGGATTGGGAAAGGCCAAACAACCTTTTAGATCTATCTCTATATATCTTTATACCTAGAACGAAACTTGCTTCTCCTAAGTCTTTCATGGAGAATGTTTTGGATAATGATCACTTAATAGATTGCAACATGGGAATGCCATTTCCTATAAGTAATATATCATCTACATATAGTAATAGGAATATAGTTGTTCCTTATAGTTAATTCCTTGAACTTGCTTGTAACCTTTTGCCATGAACATAACTTTGTAGGTTTGTATTTTACTATCTGCATCTATCTTTCTCTTAAAGACCCATTTGTACTCAATGGGTTTTATTCCTTTGGGTGCAGTGATCAAGTCCCATACTTGATTCTCATTCATTGAATCAATTTTGGATATCATGGCTTCTCACCACTTTAAGGAGTCAATATCTGATATTGCTTTATGGTAACTAGTAGGCTTATTGTAGTTCTTGCGTAAGAAGAAAACAATATTTTTTCAGGTTTATGATGTTCCCTATTAAATCTCTAGAGTACATATGTACTTTGAGCTTGATTACTTGTCACAACTCCTTGAAATACTTGATCAAGCTTATTCTCAATTGTATAATCTATGTCATTTTGGGGCCCTTGAACTTCTTCAAGTTCTACTTTACTTCCACTAGTCTTGTCAAGGATAAACTCCTTTCCTAAGAAGGCAATATTTGTTGAGATCACATTTTACTTAATAGGATGATAAAAGTAGTAACCCCTCATTTCATTAGGGTGTCCCATAGACAAACATTTATCACTCTTAGATCCTAACTTATCGATGATGATCCACTTCATATAAGCAGAACATTCCCAAATCTTTATGTGTGAGAGGCTTGATTTCTTCTCAAACTATAGCTCATATGGTGTCTTATCAACATACTTTAATGGGACATGATCAAGGATATATGCAGTAGTTTCAAAACCATAGCCCCAAAAAGAGATAGGTAAAGTTGCAAAGCTCATCATGGAACATATCATGTCAAGAGAGGTATAGATTTTCCTTTCTAAAACACCATTTATTGTGGTATTGTAGGCAGAGTCCATTGTGAAAAAAATCCCAAACAATTTTTGGTAATCAATAAATTTCTAGCTTAAGTATTCTCCACTTTGATTTGATCTAAGTGTCTTGATACTTTTTCTAATTTGTTTCTCTACTTCATATTTGAATTCTTTAAACTTTTCATAGGCTTTAGACTTGTATGTAATCAAATGCATGTATCGATACCTAGAGTAATCCTCGATAAAGGTGATAAAGTAGGAAAAACCTCCTTTGGCTAGAGTAGTCATTGGACCACATACATCACTATGTATCAACTCCAGCACTTCTTTGTCACATTTTCCCTTTCTGGTAAATGATTTCTTAGTCATTTTCCCAATGAGACATGATTCACAAGGTTCATATAATTGATAATTGAATGGATCCAAACATCCATGTTTAACTTTGTGATTTTAGTTTTATTAATATAACCAAGTCTATAATGCCAAAGATAGATGAATTTATTGAGTCATTCAACTTTGGTTTCTTATTTGTGATTGTTAAGATTTCTCATCTTAGTTCTAGAATATACAATCCATTAATAATTTTGCCACTACCATAAAACCTCTCACCATGTGAAAAAGAACATATTTTATTCTTAAAGGTAAAAATAAAACCTTCTTGATCTAAACAAGAAACTAAAATAATATTCTTATAAATTGTAGGAAGATAATAACAATTACTTAGTTCTAGAATAAAGCTTGTAGGCAATTTTAAAAGGCACATTCCTAAGCTAATAGTAACAACTTTTGCTCTATTCCCTACGTGCAAGTCCACTTCACCTTTTTGTTCCTTTCTACTATTTCTTAATCTCTACATATTATTACAAATGTGTGAGCCACAACTAGTATCTAGTACCCAAGAATCAGAAGAACAATATGACAAGTTTATCTCAATAATAGGAATACCTAATGTAGAAGCTTCTCTAAGCTTTTTCTACTTCATGGCCCTAAGATAAGCTTTACAATTTCACTTCTAATGGCCTTCTATACCACAATGGTAGCATGTGCCTTTAGGAGCACTTTCTTTCTTCTTTTGTACATTTCTTTTAGGTTTTTCAACTCCAGCCTTAGCCTTAGAACTCTTCTTGGGCATAAGAAAAGGTATTGACCATTAATATAAGTTGTTCCTGCTTAAAAGTTGATTCAACAGTTTTAAGCATCTTGAGCAACTCTGCTAAAGAGACCTCAATCATGTTCATGAAGAAATTCATGACAAATTGCCCATATAACTTAGGAAGGGAGTGTAGTATGATGTTCACTGCATGATCATTGTCAATCACATGGTTGAGTTAGGCCAATTTCTCTATTAGGCCGATGATCTTTAGCACATGAGTTGTAATAGATGATCCCTTAACCATCTTATAGTTGAATAATTTTTGAGATTCCTAGTATCTCTTAATATAAGCACAACCTTTATATAATTATGACAAATTCAGAATCATCTTAGAGGTGTCATGTTCTCATGTTACTTCTAAAGCTTAGAGACATTGAAGCTAACTCACACATGCTACTTATTCATCATCTTTCTTATGTTTCAAGTGAGCATCAAAGTCAAAATTTTCATATTCACTTGAACCTTTAGATGGATGTACAAGAGGGTTATTCTCAAGGATATAGGCTATCTTTTCCTATTTGAGGAACATCTTTAAGTTTTATAAGCAATCCACATAATTTGGTCTAGTTAACTTATTATCAGTTAGAAGGCTTCTAAAAGAGATGCTATTTGTCATTTTTAACAACCTTTAATAAGAATAAAGTGGATTAATATCTAATCATTAAATTTATTTTATATGAATTTTAATAAAATATGCTCCCATTATTTTCTTTAATTTTAATAACCCTTTGTCTTAGAATCAAATTATCATGTTGGATGATAATTATAGTAGGTTAGGATCTAGGGTTTAACTTACTTGAATTTGAGAAAGACCAAAGAATCCAAATAAATTAGAGTAGATAAACAACTCGTTGTCATTTACATCTCCATGTAACTCATAATCATTAAGTTGATAACACTTTACATTTATTATCCATCACATAAAATATTATTAACAACTCTTTGTTTATAACGTTCAAGGTGAAACCTAATTTTGCTCAAGCTGCGTATTGTCATGACCAAGGCCATCCAAACAATACATATTTGCTAAGTTGAAACCATCAAATAAGAATATCATCTATATTTGAATAGTGATAATATGAAAAATGTAACTTAACCTTGATAGAGGTCAACAAGTTATCACAAAATCGATCTATGATTATCTTTATTATGATTAGTGGTGTTGGACCATGTTCTTAACATACAATTTAAATTAGTGAGAGATATTTTAATTAGTTTGGTACTAAACTATTAAAAGTCTCATGCACTAGTATAAGTCATGCTAACATCCTATTTATATCATGCACATTAGTCCTTTACATGCATACGTTTACTAGTCTATGTCATACAAACAACACTATTTATATCATACATATAAATCACATGCACGTATAATATAGGATGATTGTGGACCATTTTAATTATTCCCTTGAGCAATAAAAGGGAAGAATTTTCATGTAATACACCTCATGCATCTCAATTAGTCTTCTTCCAAAAGAAAAAATTCCCTAATTTTTATCCTATGTAAGTAATTACAGTTTCTGGAGTAAATCTTGAGTTACATTCAAGGCGAGTGAAATGAAAAAAGAATTTTATATTCAAAAGCAAAGAGAAAGGCAAGACTTAGAGACCCTATTTTATACAAATACATAAAAAAAGAATACATATTATATTCATAAAAACTCAATCCATAATCATCCTTAAAGACATTCAAGTATATATGAGGCTTATAAGACAAGAAAGCATAGAACATTAATTATTTGATTCAAATTATGGCCATTCATATCTCAAGTTATTTGATCAACTATTAATTTAAATAATTTGACTAATATAATTCCATCATCAAACATCATAATCAATCTATTTTAGAAAGTAATAATCATTAATTCTAAAATTAATCAATTAGTCAATTCTATGTAACTTTCCAAAGCCTTGGAACCATGCAAATAATTAAAGAAAAGTTTCTAAATTTATTTTCAATCAATTTACAATCATATTCAAATTGATTTTAAAGTTTAGAAAAAGTCTATAATCATATGAATACAATGTAGACAAGTTTTTTAAAATTGGTTATGATTGTAATTAATTTTCTAAATTGTTTTTGTCTGATTAAATCATGGGGCTGATTGATTGTCATCATAATCAATCAAGGTGGCTGGAACCACTATGTGTGGAGACTAGAAAACCAATCGTGACACAAGTATGGCTAGCTGGTTTAGCCAGTCGCCATTCACAGCTAACTAGTTGGTTGTGCAACTCCTTGCTCAGCCAACTAGTTGGTCAAATCCTCTCCAATGCATTTGTCATTTAAAAGTACAGATCCAATCATATTGGAATATTTAAAAAAATTATGTAGTGTAGAAAAATTTTGTACCTTGAAACTTTGATCATATGGAATCAAGTTACAACATGCATATAATCTCCATTATTACCATAACAATTAAATCCTTAATCATGGATTAATAAGAGAAAACATATGCTCTAATACCACTATTGGGGAATCAAATCTAAACATATCAAATATGTCGATCATTAGCATAAAGTACACAAGTGAAAATTGAAAAATTTTCCCAAATCTAAATCATGTTATTTTCTTATTAATTCATATGACATGATGTAATTTAAATAGACTATGAACTAATAATTGAAGTTATACTTTCTTGAGAGTAGTTCTTGAAATCCTCAATCTCTAAATCTAAGTTTGACCTCCAAGTAATTCCATTAATAAGTCCCATGATCAACTCCTTTAGATTGTGTCTGAACAACTCCTTTGGATTGATCTCTAACACCAACGATGACCACATGAGTGATGTGTTAAATTTTACAGGTGCACGGTGTAGTTGTAGCTAGTACCGGTAAATACGAGTCGATCCCACAGGGAAGCTATTTGAATTACTAGAATCCTTACAATTCAAGTATCCAAATCAATTGAGAGAAAAAGAAAGTAATAAAGAACAAAAAAGAAATAAAGAAGAAAATCAGAAAAGAAATTAATAAAGAA
>JANHAO010004797.1:0-23695 GCA_026873985.1 Saraca asoca | reverse complement strand
TATATCGATCACCATCAACAGCAATTGATTTAAAGACGCCGATGGAAATATGGACTGGTAAGCCAGCAGATTACTCTACTTTACATGCTTGGGGGGGTCACAATAAGTCTCAACAGGTTTGTGATAGAAACATAGCATTTCCACATGTTTTCACTGTATATCAAACTTTCTTCATCTCAGGATCGGATCTTGCTTTCTCAATTAAAAAAAAACACATCTTCCATGGAAATATTAAATATCGTTTACTTATTTATAAATAAATTATTTTTATATCACATATATATATATATATATCTTATGATTAGTAAAATAATGTATAATGTTATGATAATAAGAAAAATAACTTTTCTATAAAATAATAAATTTTATTTTCTATCATACTTCCTACATACAAAATTAGATAAATAGAGCATTTTCTGTGATCTTGATTTTTCTAATTATAAATATAAATAAATAATATTATATGGAAGATGTTTATAAAAATATAAATATGCCCTTGTAACTTATGTGTACAGATATATATATATATATATATATATACCCTATTTGATAATCAACTAATTACATTAGCAATTAGTTGATTATATTAGTTGATTTGACCAACTTATAGTATTAGCGATTTGCAAAAAGATGTTTGATAAAATTAATTATTTATTATTAATTATTTAGATACAAAATGATACATAAGGACATGGGGTATATTTTATTCTTTATTTAAGTATTCTTTTATTTTAATAATATTTTATATTTTAAAATATTATTTATCAAAACTTTCTTCTATAAAAAATTATTTTAATTTATAATTTATTAGATTTTTTTAAAAAAAATAACTAATTAAATTTATTATATTTATTAATTTTCTTTAAAAATAAATAATTATAATTTATTATTTATTAAATTTTTGAGAAATAATTAATTATAATCTATTATTTATCAAATTTTCTTTTAAGAAACAAATAATTATAATATATTATAATTTTTTTTATAAAAAATAGATAATTTTAGATAAAAATAAGATTATTTTTATTATTACTAATTATTATTATTGTTGTTGTTTATGTTATTATTTCTTATAAGTTGATGTAAGAAAAAATGAAAAAATGATCAAATAATATATTTAATGCATATGAATAAATTAGAAGAAGATTTATTATAAAATATATTTCATGCATATTTCTTATAGAGTTTTTGTTATGTATTAAGGATAAGGGTGTCAAAAATTGAATTGATGAGGAGTAGTGATGTCTTTTTACACCCTAAATATTAAACAGCTAATTAAAAAAATTAGATTTCTTAACTTTTTGAAATTAGTTTTTTGAGAGTTAAAAAAATAACTCAAACAGTCATTTATCAAACATTTAAAATAGTTGATTAATTTAGTCAAATAACTAAAATCCCTCAAATCAACTAAAAGGTTATCAAAAAAATGTTTACCAAACACCCTCATAACCAATTTACACTAAATTATGTAAGAAGAAAATATCATGATATGACTATTTTAAAATGGTTAACCTTTTAATAAAGGTTGATTATGTGAATCTTTTAACCATCTCTTACAAAATGATCTTTCTTTAACCACTTGCACATTGCTAAGGAAAAGTTACAAACTTTGAACAGAGGAGTTAGAACTTCACTTATTATTATTTTTTTTTTAAGAAACGTTACAGAAAGTCAAGTTTATCTGTTTGTTTGTTTATATAAATAATGTGATCATATTTTATAAACCACTTCCAATTAAACTTGAATTTCTGTAACGTTTCTTAAAAAAACAAAAGTCGCAAGTCCTCTGTATAAAGTTTGTAACTTCTCCTTAACAAGTTGCAATTTGCAGAATTTATATAAATAGTTACCGAAATTTTTCTTGAGAGGTTGTAGCATTTCTCAAAATAAATTCAAAATTTTTTGCATGTTTATTAAACATCTTTGAATTTTTTTTTATGAAAAGAAGTGGCAGATTCCACAGAAAAATTTAATAGTAATGAGTGGACAAGTAAGGGCATTGTAGAGAAAGAAAGTGTATATTAAACATTATTATTAAAATTTTATATAAGTTATGCATTAATCTATGATTCATCCATAAAGGATCAAATCCAATTTATCCATTTAATCATCGTTATTTTTATATTATTTTATTTTATTATTTTTATTATCATTATTTTTCTTATTATTGCAATTATTTTTTACTGCCACCATTAAAAAATAGTTTTTTTACTTATAAATTTTAAATTATATTATAACTTCATTATTAAAAATAATTTTTTTACTATTAAAATTTTAAATTATACTATCACCCCATCATTAAAAAATAATTTTTCACTATTAAAATTTTAAATTATATTTTATTCTAATCTTAAATTTTAATTTATCATTATTACTTAGTCATAGAAATAGGCATTCTTTATCTACCTACAAAATTGAAAGTATTAATAAATTAAGAATAAAATATTTTTTATTGTCACACTTTCCATTTTTTATAATGAAAATTCGTGGCAATTTATAGATAGCTAGCTAATTTAATATAATAACAATTAAATAAACTTTCAGTTACTAATGCTATAAGTTTCTAAATTGAACATGAGGGTCCCAAAAGTTATAAATCTTACCCTATTTTCATTTGTAAAAATACTCTTTGGATTTGCCGATTAAATTCTTATTTGATAAGGTTTTTCAATGAAATTCTATTGGTAGATCAAGATAATATTGAATCATTGGTATTGTTAGGAATTTAATTAGCTATTGATCAAATTAAACAGTTTAACAATTGAACAGAATTACTGTAAATTCAAGAAAGCACTAAATGAGAAATGCAAAACATCAAATGCAATGCAACAGAATATCAGAATTTAGAAATGCAAAAAGATAAACAAGAACACTAATATTTTAAAGTGGTTCAATTTAAACTAAAACTCTAGTTGAAGTCTACATCTACTGAATCAATCCTTAACTAGATAATCATTTTTATTAACTATAACATTATTTTAATTGGACTCCTGAACAATTAATTCATACAACAAGATTTATATTGGACTCTTACAAAACTTATAGATACAATAACGCTACAGCTTCAGCTTAATTGTAATCAACCTTACAACTAAAAGAAGATGCAAAGGAGGATCAACCTCTTCCTTATATCTCTAATTCCTATCAACCAAGAAATTGCAATTAAAATTAAGAAATAGAAGTCAGGTATACAATACCAACAACTAAGATAAAAGTCTCAATTAATCAATTGTGTTCTTCACAAATTTGATCCAAGATTATAAATCAATTGTGAATTGAAGAGATAGAATTTAAATCAGATGAAGTTCAAAACTCTCTCTGCTTTCGGGCTCTAAAAGTGTGAGAAAACTGAAAAATTCTATTTATGTTAAAATGAGATGAAGGCTATTTATAACTATTATAATCGACTTTTGAAAAATAATTAATTTTTCAAACTTAAATTGATTCATGAGTCGATTGGAGCGATTACCAGTTAATGAATTGATTTGTAAATCGATTCTATTTATGAAGATTATCAAGAACTTCTTCACCTAATCAATGCATGAATTGATTAAGCCTTTTGTATAAAAAGATTGTGAATTGATTACCTAATTGATTCAAAATATTTTTCAATATTTCGGTAAAAACATTTTTAAAATTTTTTTTTTACGAATCGATTCGAGTACATTCTATAAGATTTCTCGTATGAATCGATTCTTATAGTAAAAACATAATTTTTATAAATATTTAACTTGTGAAAATACATTAAAAACATGGTTAGAAAATATTTGTTTTAAACTCATTTCATTTAATTTATTTCTACCTCAATTTTGCTATTTTTGAAATTTATTTGGATAAAAAATGATAAGCACATACTTACAAAGGATCCTAGAAAAATCGATAAAAAATCTAAGACAAATGTTGGATCTTTTGATACCTTGAATGTCACTTGATTAGCTTTAAGTCTACAAAATGAACAATTATTATTAGATCATGACATCAAATAAAATTATTTTTCAACATTAAAATTGAATAATATATACTAGCAAAGCTAATATAACACTCATCATTGCTAGTTAGCTAATTTATTTTAATTTTAAATATAATACTTTTTTATTTTTACCTTTATTTTTATTTTTGATTTTTATTTTTAAATTTATGGATAATTAGCTCATTTATTTTGATTTTATATTTATTTTTTACTTAATTTAATATAATAATTTTATTTAAAAATATTTATTTTAATTTTTAAATAAAAAATAAAATTAGATGGATAATAGATATTTGTGGATAGATTTAGTTTATCAAAAGATAAATGAACGAAATGCCTTCAAGAATATCCATCTATTTTATCATACCTGATAAAGCGTGAAATTTCAATTAATATTCTTTCTAAATGTAAGTTGATGATACGTGAATGTTAAAAGCTCACATTCAATTTTCTTTTAATTGATATCATCTTAGAGGTTGTTATATATACCATCTGGTCAAACAACTTATGTGTAACTACATACAATGTTTGATCAAAATCTAATAGAAATTTGTTTATTATTACACTTCTTTAGACTAGTAAGCATCCATAATTAAGTTACTTATGAAGCAGCTTATATATTAAGGATACAGCTAACACATTAAACGTCTGAAAGTTTGTACCATTACTCCTTTGTCATGCTTAATAGCCTTTAGGAATCGTACAGTTCATACATGCATCATCTGTTTCTTTTAAAAATATTTTCATTTTTTGTTTCAATATTAAAGGAATAGAAAATTTTTGTATTATTGAAGTTTCCATATTATAAAATCTAATTAATAGTAAAAGTTATGTGTATTTATGATTTACAAAATATCACATATCTAATATAACTTTTATATACCTATATCAATTTTTTTTCATTATTTTAATCTTAATTATATGCATGATAATTTAAAAAAAAAAAAAAGGCTAATAACAAAACTCATATTTCTGACGATGAAATTTTTAATTTTAAACATTAAACACATGTATAATAAAATATCTGTATATTTATTAATCATGAATTTCATACTAAATTTTATTGTATTTTTATAAAAAAATTTATATTATACCCTCATATATCTACGTAAAATTTTTGTGAAAAATATAAAGGATCCATTTTTTTAGGCTTTTAGTATAAAAAATAAATGTGTGAAATCTTTTTTATAGAAATCTTATTTTTTTTATCATTTTGTTTCACTTCAAAATTTGTTAATCATTAAAAGAAATCAATTGAGAATGGAATGAAAGTGTGAAACTTTACAAATAATAATAATAATAAGCACTAGCTGTTTTGTATTATTGTCATGAAAAGAAAACGATGTGCCTAACATGCCAAGAAGTACAGGGGAGGAAGAAAGTGTGAAGTTGGGTTATGTAGAAATAAGAAAAGCTGTGAGAAGAAGGGGACCCCAACATCCATGCTCTCTAGAATTATAGAAAAGTGTTTCACATAGAGACAAACGAAGACGAAGAATTTGAGGTCAAAGACATTGGACAGAAAAAAAACTGAACCATAGTTACTAAAAAGGTGATACATATAGAATCATAATAGAGATACAAAAATAAAGTATATTTCTTTTTTAATTTTCTTTTTTTTTCTTGATATATATATGTATATATTTTGTTCAAACACTTGTTTTACAGAAACTATTCTGCTTTGAAGTGATATCCGAACTGAGAATTTGGATGAATTGTGATAAGTTCTCAATTTTATTTAATTTTATTTTTTTTGCGTAAACATGGGCTTTGAAGTGAAAATTAGTTGTTGTGCAAGTTTTTATAATTGCAATATTTTATAATTTTATTATGTAATAATCTTATTTTTTTAATGTGTCTAAAATTTTGTTAATTACAATTAAATTGTAACCATAATCGTAAATGTGATAGTAATTGCAATTTAAAAGGATAGTGTAAAGAGAAATAACTTTAATGCTTTGCCTGGATGAGTGGAAAAAAAGAAAGAAAAAAAAATGAGAAGAAAAGAAAATAGTATTTTGTTGATTGATTGGATAGAAAATTAGAGGAAAGAAAATGGGAGAAAAAAAAATCCAAAACTGTGATGAAATGTCGAAAGCAAAAGCAACATACTTCCAAAGTTCCCTCTGTATGCTTTTCTTCATTCTCTGCTTTTCTTTGTTCCTACTCATTCTGCAGCATCATTTTGAAACCTAACAATTCCTTGTCATCTCTTTATTCTTCATCAAGTGTGCTCTTCTTCCAGGTAATCTTCATTTTTTTTTTTTTTGGCCCATTTAGCCTGTGTAAACATGGAAAGAGCTTATTTTAGGTAATGGGAAGTGAGTACTGACATTACTTTTCATCTTTCATTTAGTTTGCTGCTGAAGTATTTGCTAAGATTCAGGGTCTTCTTTTCCTCTTGAGCTATTGTAGGTACTGGTTGAAAGGACACTGAATATTAATGCCCCTTTTATGTCTACAAGACGCTCTTCCGCTAAATCACCATCCCTTTACTAAAGCAAAGAAGCAGACCGACGAGGAAGAGCGCGGAAATTTTTTGGAGTGGGGCTCACACCAAATTTTTCATCTATTTTCCTTTCCTCTTCTTTTCCTTTCTCTACCAAGCAGAGAAAAAGTCCATTTTCCACCTCCATTTTCTTCTAAAATTTTCCTTTCCACCTTTTTTTCCACTCTACCAAGCAGAGTGTAACAATTTACTTTCAGTTTTGCTAGCTTGTGATGGATTGAACCAAGAACAATCATGAATACAAGAAATTGGATGTAGATAGATGGAGAGTTGATTTTGAAAGAGATAAGAACAAATGTAGGCTGCAACAACTAGAAATTAATAGTCTTGAAGAAGTTTGGTGATCATCATCTTTGCTGACCAAATGGGTAATCTTGAGCTTTCTAATGCCTCCATTGCCCTCAACGATATCAGCAACTTCTCTTATAACATTCTGGTTCGTTATTTTATGTGTGTAATTTATTTAAGATAATTTTATGGGAAATTGACCTCTTGAAAGATTGAGTGTTTTCACTATTGGATTGTCTTTTATCAAATCTTTAAGCAAATAAGTCAAATAAAAGCACAAATCTCAATGTAGAATAAGTAATCTAGTGATGAATACCTCAACCTCTAAAGAAGTTAAACTCTATAAAATTATTTATTACTCATTTATTTATGTATGGAGTGACTAAATTGTCTCTTTTATAAAAAATAATTCAACACGAGCATATAATATTGAAGCAAAGGTGATGTTTTTGTAACTATGTCAAAATTTAATATTGTCATAAAAAACTAACATATAAATAAAATAGAAAAAATAATTTAAAAAAAAAATCAACGGGTATATTATTATGAAGTAGTGGTGGTATTTTTGTAAATTTGTTGACTTGTGAGTTGATTTGTAAATTAAAATTTAGTTTTGGAATTTATATTATATATGATTTTCTTTATTAATATATTGGTTTCTTGCATGAATTTGATTAAGCAAATCTCTCAAGATTCATTTTTTCAAGGATGGCTATAGGCAAAAGCTTAACACAAAATGGATCAATGTACAAGTAAGTTTTTTGATCATCTTGAATACATTTTATAATAATCAAAGTAATATCAAGAATTAAATTGGTTATTTGAGTACATATTTGATTTGTTATAGTGTCATCATAAACAAGAAAATGTGGAGTGTGGATAGTTTGTACAAAGGTATACGAGTGACATAATTACTCAAATAAAGCAAGATCAAGATTTACAAATGGTAATAAAATATTTTACTTTTATTGATTTAGCATTACTCTTATTGGTGGAACATAATAAAACCTACCATCTTTATTATTTCACTTCAATAAAAATTATAATAATATATTTGTAATTGAAATTGTATCAAGTAGTGAGTGGAATAATTAAGCACTCATTAAATATTATTCGGCAATGGTGCAAGTGTGTATGGTGGCTTGGATAACATTGTTTAGTGTGTATGAGGGCTAATTTGTTAGTTGTTATGATTTAAGTTTTATTTTATAAAATACTCACAAAAACTTGGGGAAAATGTTTACTCACTTGTGATATAGCTTAGTGTACTTTGTCCACCATTGATTTAAAGTATCAAAATTGATTTATATTTGGTTTACTGTATTATCACCTTGTCCACCTAAAGTATTTATTATTATTCTCATGTCTGAACACATAACTCAAATTAATATTAGTTTTGTATAAATTTGTAGTAACTTTAGAAGAGACACTAGTCCTTTCACTCAAATAAAAATTGACCACATTCGAGATCAATGAGCTGAAGTTCTCCGACTCATTTCGATTGAATATTTGTATAGAAATAAAGTGCAATGTAATTATATAGAAACAATGTAATGCATTGATTTTAATCAAAACTGACATCTTTAATGCCTTAGACATTGGTTAATACAAAAAATTGACGTCATTAATTTTGAATTATTTTATCTATTTATGAACAAAAAATATTTAAATTTTTATATAAGCCTTACTTGAATTACTTTGTCTAATTTTATTTATGAACAAAATTATGCTTTAATCTTTAATTTTATTTATTTGCAAGCCTTTGGGTAATTTATTTGTGAAAAATGTAATATATTATCTAAAAAATTGACAAAAATAATTCAAAATAAATGAGATGTAGTGTATGACAAATATATGAAAATTAAGATATCGATTGTCTTAAAAAAATTAATATAGAAATTGACCACGTTAGTTTTTTATTTGCAATTGATGTACATTTCAAATATATGATGTTGGTTCTTACTAAAAAACGACGTCAAAAGTCTTTTATTTATAAAAAGTTTTTCTCAGACCTGATTGTCACTTTTGCTTTCTTGTTGGTTTGCAATCATAGCTCTTTCTCCCTCTATCTTTGGTGATTCGAAGGCATTCTTCCTCTCACTCTCTTGCTAACCACAAAAGCCTAGCTCACTCTCAGTCTCACTATCACTCTCCCTCCCTCGTTAGTTTGGATCTATCTTCTTCGGCTTGCTTTCTTTGTTTCTAGGTAATAGCTACTTTTTTTTTAATTTTATTAATGATTAATGCTATGTGTATGAGATGAATTGTTTGCTGATTATGTTTAATTATATGCCCTAGTTATTTTTTAATTTTGGATCATACCAATTGAAAAATGTAATGGGTTGTCAATGAGTGTGGAATATGTTAGGGGTGTGTGTGTGTGTATGACTATAGATTTGAATTATGTGCAAATTTGAACAAAATGAATCACAATAATATATTATGCAGAAAATTGTGTGCCTATTTGAATCGCAACTTTTTAGTTCAAATGCTTATTTGAATTGGCTTGAAGTGAAAACTCTCTAGTACTTTTCAAAAGCTTGTGATCATGATTGAGAGGATAGAGTTTTTTTTTAAGAAAGTTTGTTTTAAAATTGAATTTTTATAAAACCATTTTAAAATTGTTTCAAAACCATTTTAACTCTAGAATTTCAAATTAAATTCATCCAAAAATATTTGTTGACTTGTGTATTTTTTGAAATTTAGATTGGCCAATCATAGGTTGTAAGTGAATATTTGCTAATCAATTAAGTGAAGAATATGCATTGGAGTTAAGGAGTTTATTAAATTTATTGTTGATCAACATACTATAAATAATAATGAGCAAGTTAGGTGTCTTTATGTGAGATATTGTTATATTAAGAGAATGAAAGCCGAGAAAATAAAAGATAATTTATTTATTAATGAAATTGTGATGAACATAATTTATGCATATTTTATATTTATTTTATACTTAGTCTTTTGTTATGTTTATGTGCTTAATTGAGTACTTGAAATTGGTTTTATGCTTTGCTCAAATTTTGTGCTTAATTGAATTTATTTGGTAAATTTACATTGTTTTATATTGTTTCAGATTTTCAGGTATACCTTGAACTTTGGACCTTAATTTTGAGTGATCTTTATGTCATTGGAAAGATAAGAAAAATATCTAAAAATATCATGAAGAGTACCTACCCTAGTTCAGTCATTTTGAAAGTCAAATAAAGCTCACAAATTACAAAAGAGTGCTGACCAGTGACCTGAAACCAGTTTTGATATTTTCATTATAAGTAGAGGTCTACCCATCATTTCGGTGCAAACTCAAGCCCATAGAATAGCTAAGATCCATCTCAACAACTTTCATGAAGGACTTAAGGTCAAAATACACTATTTTGAATTAGTTGCATGGTTATGGACTCAAGTGTTTAGCTTTGTTAGGAGTTGGACTATTCTGGAAAGCTATCTTGATTTTTAGCCCATAATTTGAGCTAGCAATCAAGTTTTTATGCAAGGTCAAGCTCATTGACTCCTGAGAGACAAGGCTACAATTCATATGAAGGGAGCCATATCCAATTGAGTGTCCTTCCAACCTTAATTAGTAACCCAATCAAGAGGCAGTATAGTGAGCTATAAATAGCTAGTTGAGCCACAATTGTAACAACTTTCAAATCATGTTCTACATTGTCTCTAATTTTAGGAGGAATAGAGCTCTACTAGGGTAAGACTCCAGTCTTAATTAAGGTCTCCCTTTTCCATTCATTTCCTTTTTTATTTTTATATTAATATGTTACTAAGTTCTTCTTTCAATCTAAGGGAATCTATGTACTAATTCTACTGTTAATTGTGAGTACTACTATTAATTCTAATTTATTGTCAATTTGATTATCTAATTTTACTTCCTATAATTGCTTTAGATTATTGATTAAGGTGGTCAATTAATTAGTTATTCATTGTGATTTAATGGAAGCTAAATTTCCAAAAGCAATTACATTATTTGTAGTTGTTTGGTTGTGGGGTAGCAATAGGGTGTTGATTTCCTATTAGGGTAGATCAATTCTCTTAGACAATTAAGGGTAAATAGTTGGGTTTCTATTGGGGTAATTCAATTAATTAGACTTGGTATTTTTAGAATGTAATGCTTTTGATAAATTAGTTGGGATGTTGGGCTTTGACTAATTTAGCAATAAAAGTTAATTGGGTGCTGGGCTTGATTGATAAATTTAGGAAGAAATTAACAAGGATTAATTAAGTGTTAGGCTTAATTAGTATCTTGGCTAAGTAGTAAAATTAGGAATGAAATAATAGTATCAAGAATCAATCACTAAATTGCTTGTGAGAATCCTATTAAGCTTTTCTCCTTCAATTTTCCATTTTTCTTATTTCTGTTTAGCATGCATTCAACTCATTTGTTTTAATCCCTAGTCTAGATAGTATACAACCCCCTATTTTATTACATTGTAACACATAGAAATTAATCTTCAATCTCTGTGGAATCGACTTGGACTCACCTTACTACTAGCTTAGGTAGTTCGATGTTATTATTTTTGCCGATCTCGACAATCATCAAATTGATAAAGGGTATACATAGTGGATATGGCATGGTGAAAGTGAATTGTCTAATATGTTAAGTAATTATCAAGATAAGGGAAGGTATCAAAATGATGAAATTAATGTGGGTTAGGATGTTTGATTGAAGGATATGGTACATGATGTTATTGAAGATAATTTTACTAAGCAGCTACATATCCTTGAAAGCTTGTTAAGTGATGCAGGGAAGCCTTTGTATGCAAGTTGTAGTAAATTTACATGATTATCTGCTATGTTAAAATTGTTCAACTTGAAAGCAGGAATAGATGGAGTGACAAAGTTTCATGGCCTTACTTGAAATGTTGAAAGAGATGTTTTAGGAAGGTAATGAACTTTTGAATAGTACTTATGAGGCCAAGAAAATCTTGTGCCCGATGAGTATGGAGTATAAGAAGATATATGTTTGCCATAATGATTGTTCATTAAACTCAAAAGAGTACAAAAGTTTATATAAGTGTCCAAAATGTAGGGCATCATGTTACAAATTGAAGAAAAATGATCTCATGAAAAATAAAAGGGCTTTGACTAAGGTATTATGGTATCTTCCAATAATACAAGGTTTAAACCCATGTTTTCTAATGCAAGAGATGCTAAGAACTTAATATGGCATGTAGATTGGATGATTTTTTATGACAATTTTCGACATCCGGTTGATTTTTCTAAATGGAAAACACTTGATTCAATGTTCCATGAATTGGGTAACGGAGCAAGAAACCTTAGGCTTGGACTTTGTACAAATGACATGAACCTTTATGGTGACTTGAGTAACAAGCATAGCATATGGCCCATTCTGTTAGTGATTTACAGTCTAGCTCCTTACTTATGTATGAAGTAGAAGCATATAATGTTGTCAATGATGATTTGGGTCCCCAACAACCAGGAAATGATATAGATGTCTTTTTGGCATTACTTATTGAAGACTTGAGGATGATATAGGATGAAGGTGTGTCGATGTTTGACGTATATCATTTAGAGTCTTTTCAATTGCATGTGTTACTCTTTTGTACAATAAATGAATTCCCATCTTATATAAAATTGTTTGGATACAATGTCAAAGGACATAAAGCATAGCCTATTTATGACAATGATACATCTCTTTGTCAACTTAAGCATGGAAAGAATATAGTATATCTCAGTCATCAAAGATTTCTTCCCCAGTCTCACCATTATTGTAGGTAAAGAAAGGCTTTCAATAGGTCACCAAAAGAGGGAAAGCTCTAATGTTGTTAACTCGGGACCAAGTTTATGAATGGATGAAAAAATATTAATGTCATTTTTTGCAAACCTTATACACCTACTAGTGATAAGACTTCATGATATTTGATCTTCCATATTGGCAAATCTTGTTTGTGAGACATAATCTTGATATGATGCATGTAGAGAAAAATATATGTGATAGTCTCATTGGAACACTTTTGAACATGCTAGGTAAGGCCAATTATGGAGTTCAAGCTAGACTAGACTTGAGTGAATTAGCAATATGAAAGAAATTAGCACCAAAGAAGAAGGGTTAACATATGTATTTGCCTCTAGTTTGTCATATTATGTCTAGAAAGGAGAAAACAAGTTTCCACGAGTGTCTTCATGGTATTAAGGTGTTGCAGGGGCATTCTTCAAGCATCAAAAGCCATGTTTCAATGAAAGATTTGAAGTTAGTTGATTTACAGTCTCATGATTATCATACTTTAATGTAACAACTATTACCGGTGGCTATTTGATCAATATTGCCTAAACATGTGAGACAAGCCTTTACTAGACTTTGTTTTTTTTCTTCATTGCAATATATAGCAAAGTTATTAACCTCTAGAAATTGGATCACTTGTAAGGGAAAGTTGTTGTTACGTTGTATCAACTTGAGATGTATTTTCCACCTCCCTTTTCAAACATTATGGTGCATTTAGTTTTTCATTTGGTGAAAGAGATAAAAGTCTATGAAGTGGTTTATTTAAGGTAAATGTACCTATTTGAGCAATATATGAAATCCTAAAAAGGTATGTGAGGAATTTACATTGGCTTGAAGGATGTATTATTAAAGGCTACATAGTTGAAGAGGTTGTTGAGTTCTATAGTGGATACTTATCAAATGCAGAAGTTATCAAAGTTCCTAAATCTCATCATGAGAGAAGACATGTAGGTAAGGGTACATTGGGGACCCAAGTTGTGAGCATCAATTATGAAATGTCAGTACAAGAACATCTTTATGTTTTGCATAATAGTAAAGAAGTGAAGCCTTAATTAGAGCATATGACCCTTACAAGAGAGCAAAATCATGGAAAGAATGAATAATGGGTACAAGCTAAACATAACTACTCCTTTATGGGTTGGTTCTAGAATCGAGTTCATTTTCAATTGGCACAAATGCTGAATGATGTTTCTAACACTACAAAATGGGTTACGCATAAGCCACATATGGAGGTCTTATCTTATCATGAATACGACATCAATGGGTATTCTTTCTACACAAAGGGACAGGATGACAGGAGCGCTATGCAAAATAGTAGAGTTACTTTAGTGGCTCAGTCAATGCATGCTTCTAGTTTCAAAGATAAAAATCATGTATATGTGAATATGTCATATTATAGAGTTATTGAAGACATAAGAGAGCTTAACTACATTAAATTTAGAATGCCTATATTTTGATGTAAATAAGTTGAGAATAACAACAACATTTGAATCATTGAGTTAGGGTTCACGATAGTGGATCTTACTAGGGAAGCTCATAAAGGGGAATAATTCATAATGGCATCCCAAGCAAAATAAGTTTTTTATATCATAAACCTAACTAATAAGAAATGGCCTGCAGTTTTTAAGGGAAAAGACAAATTATTGGTCATATGGATGAAGAAGATATGAGTAATGATATTAAGGAGAGTCTTCCTTTCTCTTCAAGAATGCTTTTGGTGAATGATAAAGGCAACCTGAAGGAGTTCTACGTGTGATATGATCATGGTGAAGGGATATGGGTTGAAGATCCTCCCAGAGAAAAAAAATTAAGAAAAATTAAAGGTAATTGATTATGTGTTTATTGTATATGTAGGCAACTATGTAATTTTTACTTTGGACACTTATATATATGTGTTTATTGTATATGTAGGCAACTAGCTATATAATTTTTTACTTTAGATACTAATACTTGATTATATGTTTAATTATATATGTAGACAACTATTTAATTTTTAGTTTAGATGCTTATACTTGATTATGCATTTATTGTATATGTAGGCAACTATTTAATTTTAATATGTTAGTTTTGTATAAACTTGTAGTACTTTGAAGAAAATCAAAACCCTTACATTTAAGAAGGAATTGACAACAATTTGAGATCAATTGCTAGGATTTCTCTAACCCAATTCAATAGAATAATGTATAGACTTGTTGTCAATTTGACATATTTTGATTGTAATTAGTTTTACATTGTCTTGAACCTTTTTTTGATCTAATAAAATGTTTAAAGTTGTTGAAATTGAGATTGTGTTGGGTGATTGAAGACTTTGGTTTGATGGTTGTTTCTGCAAAAATATAAATAGCAACAAATTTCTATAAAATATAGCTAATAGTAGGTTTTTTTTAAAAAAAAAAACAAAGACGTCAATTTTTAATACAAAACCAATGTCTTTAGTTGTAGAAAAGACAACAGTTTTTAAATTAAAAAAATTGATGTCTTTAGGTGTTAGTCATTTTTTTAGAGAAAAGATGTCAGTGTTTTATAAAAAAAATTAACGTATTTAGTTGTTTTTTACATCAATTTCATATTTTAGTCGATGTTGTAACATTTTTAAAAAGTTATTTCACATTGGCTTTTTATTAAACAAAGAAGTGTAAAAAAAATTTCATATGAGAAGACGTTAATTGTAAATTAAAAACGTTTATCATTTCTTGTTTTACATGTTAATTAAAAATCCGACATGGATCGTTCTAACTTACAACATCACTCAGATAGACGTCAGTCTCTAAACGGATCTGGCATGTATGATACAACTGACGTGTAAGTATATGTCTGCAGTACTATCTGTTTGTTTTGTCATAAGACATTTTTATAGGAAAATCTCACCTTCTTGTATACAACTTAAGGACTGTCATACCACTAGTATACTATTGATTAACAAAATAATGCATGATGACATGGTAATGGGGAAAACAACTTCTCTAAAGTAATAGATGTTATTGTTCACCACACTCTCCACATATAACATTTAACAAATAAGGCATTTCTATTATCTTAATTTTTTTTTATAACTACATATACAAGTAAATGAAATTATTCTTATGCAAGATATTTTTTTAAAGAAAAATAGACCCTAAGCATCATCATTTATCGATCATTTGATTTGTAAATTAACAAAATAAGAAAATATATATAAAAAATCTCAAAGCATATAGGTGATCCTTGAAAATGTTCAATCTTACAAGAGTTTCAAATCCCCATAAAATTATCCTATTAGAAATATCATCAAGACAAATGAGTTAAATAAACAACAAAAATATCAAAGCAAAATAGATAATTTAATAATTAAAATCGTCAACCACTCGAGAGTTTGAATTTCCAATAAAATTATCAATATTAATTTTATTGCCATCTATAAGATAATGCATTAGTATAGCAATCAATACTTATTATGAGATGAGAGTCACATGTAGAATCTAAGTAATGCAAAAATCAAATTTTGAGTGGGGTGTGGTAAGAAAATTATTTAAAAAATAATCAAACATTTTTCAATAATTTATTTTAAAATAATAATGGTCGAACAATACTTTGAATGATAAAAAATTATATATAAATGCTTTAAAATTTGTAAAATATTTAACAATAGGCGTGTAAAATAAACAAATTAGTTTTTAAAAAACCTTACTAATGACAAATGTATTAGTTTAATTAATATCTTTAATACACTAGTTCATGAATTTCATAAAATTGAACAAAAATATAATCTATACACTATATTTTTGTAAAAAAAAAGTGACAAAAATAATGAAAAGACAAAGACTAATTATAATTATATTTAAATTCCAAAAAACCACAATAATAACAAATGCATTAGTTTAATTAATATCAGTAATATAATGGTTCATGTATTTCATAACATTGAAAAAAAAATATAATCTATACATTATAGATTATATTTTTGTAAAAAAAACAATACATTGGCAAAAATATTGAAAGACAAAGACCTATTACAATTGCATTTAAATTTGAAAATACATTGAGTATACAAATAAGGATTATATTTTGAGAGGATAGAGGGCACAGAGACTTTAGCCTCAAGATTTCCCCACTCATAGTTCTAAATTGTAGTTTGCAATCGTAATATTAATATTACTATTGTAGTAGACAATAGTCACATCCCCAACTTTACAGGAATGTGATTGGCTTGGATTATCAATGTGATAGCTCAAGAACTCTGAGCTTGACTTTTATACTTAAAACATTTAATTAGATAATGTATCAACAAATCTTTATAAAATTGTGTAAAATCCATAAGTCAAATAAAATATAAAGGTTTGAGTGTGTGCATGGTAGTTTAAAATTGAAAATAACAAATGTAAATAAATCTTTAAGAATCGGATAGAAAATATAAAACCTAAAAATGTGTAAAAAGGAGTTGGCCTAACTAGACATACTAAACATCACCCAAACATAGTTTGCATACTAAAGTTCACTGCTGCCTCTTAATTAGGAGGTAGAAGTTGCCATGTAAGAGTAAAGGCTATCAAAGTGCCTAAACCTATAAAATAATAAAGGGGAGTGAGTTACCAACTCAATGAAATTGAAATCTCCACCCCCAACCTTATGAGTGGAAAATCCTTCAGGTCATTTCAGGAAAACAAAGTTTTCTTTTTAAGGAAAAACTCCTCATAAAACTAAAACAATTCATTCAAGATTAAAAAACCAAGGTAGTCACATTTCTACACATTCATGAAGTCCTTGTCATACATAGCATGTTTAGTTCATTTAAGAAGTCATAAATATATTAAGCTTGTTCATACATCGCTCTAGAAAAAACAAATGTATCATGTAAGTTCCTGTTCTATTCCTAATGTATAAATTATAATATTTGTATTCATGTCCATTTCCATAACATACTTATTTTTAGTCATATCATAACGTACTTGTTCATGATCATATCATATCATACTTGTTTGCAATCATTCTTAACTCAACAATACATAGTCATTCATAGTGTGCATAATCATGAATCTTAACATGTGTAATTTGTACAAGGCATATCATACATACATACATAGCATACACTAACTCTTTCAATGTTGGAATAATGAGATTGTAGGGTACCTTTATCATACATATGTGTGGTTAGCATGCCACATGAAAAATGTCATATTATAAACCAACATATCTCTTATAAATATCCTTTCAAACTCTACATAACATAATCATCTACTAAGTGCACCTAGCTATTCCTAACCTCTAATAAAGCTAATAAAACAATCACAACCATCCTAGCATAACAACACATATACTAGCCCATTCATTATCATCACTAGACTCAACATGCATTATTCTTATTTATACCATAACCTAACATGCATCCTAATACATATGATACATTATGCTTCTTAATCTTTTATGCATGGCAACATATACATTCAAGTCAATAGAACTGCCAGAATACAACAACCCTACTAGTTATTCAACAATTCAAGGTCCAAACTTGGCATTTAATCTAATAGCCTTACTAATTATTTAACAATCTCAATCCAGAACATCATATTCAATTTAACAGTCCTAAACATTATGCATACATGATACATCATATACATATTACATCCTTACAAGCCAATAAGTACTTTGCAATCAAAAATACATTTTTAGGTCATCAATCTTACTAGATATTCAATAATTCACAATTTTAAATACATTTAGGCTATTTTAAAAAAATACCAATAATATGTAGGGTTTGCTTGTTTCTATTTCTATTTTTCATTTTTTAAAACAATTTTGTAGAATAAGGTTTAAAAACAGTTTAAAAAAAAAACAAAATTAAATGTGTTTGGAAACACTATTCTCAAAATAGTTTTAATAATAATGATACCATTAATGAGGAGCATGTTCTCTTTATTTTGTTTTGGCAAGAGTAAAACAAAAACATCTCAAAGTTGTTTTGGTTTTTCTGTTTTTTAAAACACACATTTCAAGTTACACTTTTTTAAAAAAATTATTTTTAAAAATAGTAACAAAACACACCTATAATTTTCACTCAAAAATGAGTTTGGCCAAAAGCAAAAGTCTTTCACTCATCTTTGAAGGATAGTGTTCTCCCTAAAGTCAAATATACAGATAATTCCTTCTCGGGATCAGGTTCCTTTCCTACTCAAAATCAAAGGTCTCACAAGAAAAAGATAAAAAGTTACAATCTAAGAAGAAAATAAGATATTAGATTAATAAATTTAACTTAAATTTTGAATCCTTAATCAAGAATAGTGAAAGTAGCACCTCTAGGTCCTCTTTCTCACTCTTAAACACTCTCTAGCCAATTTAAGATTATTTTTACATTCTAGGGTTTTCTTGAATTTTTTTTTTTTTTGTCTAATGTGAATTGATCAAGTGGTTTTTGATGGTCAATCAATTGCATAAGGAAATTAACTAGCTCCCTAGGAGTGGTTAATCAATCCAGTCCTATCCAAGATTCCTTCTAAAGCCTAAACTAGTTACCCATTGAATTTATTCCATTAACCTAAATAAGCTAGACTAATTTGAGGTGTTACAAAAATTGCAATTTTACTTCACAATTTCACATTTGTTCACATTATCCATAATTTGACTAATTACAATATAACTACACTGACAATTTAAAACTATGATTTCAAAAAATGGGATATCTTTGATTATGCAAAATATATTGTTGCACTTATATTGTACTCATATATGGATGACCTTTTACTCATAATACTTTATTGTACCCTAATTTTATTTTTATGTTTTTTAAAAGGCTATATTCTTAACGTTGGACTTGTTAGTTTATAACTACTTGTGACTTTACAAATAATGTAGCTTGGCATGGGAAGTGCATTAGAGACTCTATATGGTCAAGCTTATAGAGTAGGATTGGTGCATTTGCTTGGTGTTTGCATGTAACGCTCATGCAAAATCTTATTTGTAATTAAGTTACATTTGCTTCTCTCCAATTTACATATTTTTCACTCCTATTGTAAAGTTTCTTGGTCAAAAAGATGAAATAGCTAATATTGTTAGAAAATTCACTATTCTAGTAATTCTTGCATTATTTTTTGGAGCTATTACTATTCCCACCCAAAAGTACCTCCAAGCTTAAAGTGATGGCATGGATTGGAATTGTGGATTTGATTGTAAACATTAGGTTGCTCTCTGTCTTTGTATATGGATTTGATTAAGGTTTAATTGGTGTTGGTATGACCTATAATGTCACAAGTTCAATGACTCGAGCTATCTACATTATGGGTTAGTTTAAGGAAAAAAGTTGCAATGTATTTTCATGGTCAGTATTCAAGGACATATGGCCTTTTTTAAGGCTCTCCCTTGAATTAGCTATAATGTTTTGCCTTGAGATAGGGTATATTATAAGCTTTACAATTCTTATTGGTCATCTTGATAATACACTCATTGCTATTGATTCCCTCTCAATTTTGTAAGTCTATAAACTTATAAGGACATATTGCACTTATCTCCCTCAAGGTCTAACCTAATTACACGGGTGCCCTTCTATTAGAAATATGCACTCACCTTACTTATTCCTTTTATTTCTATATTTTAAACCTATATCCTCCTCTCCTTTCTATAGGAAAATGAGGGAATCAAATGCATAATTATAAAAATATAAAGGTGTAAGTGTAACTAGGTTAAACCTTAAGGAAAATAAGTGTAATTTGTCTTACCATATATCTTATTTCTTAAATTATTGGAAACTTAATGTCAGTTTCATTTAATGTTATGCCTAGATTGCATATTATTTTAAATCAAATCACAATATGTATGTAGTAGAGTAACAATTTGAGTTATAAAATAAGTAATATTACTTTATGTTTCTCAGTCTAGAAAATTGTAAGTAACATTTTATTAATGATTGAAACATGGATAACATACCAATATCTTACTATATAATTTATTTTGTTATCCTTCAACTTGAATTTTAATGAGTGGGAAATAATGCTATTTATTGGTATATATGGAATAATAAGGTATGCATCCAAAAGTTATGTCTTACTTTTTTTTCTTTTTCTATTTCCAGTGTTAAAGTTTCCAATGAACCTAGACTTGCATATACAAGAGCTGCCAAATATTCTTTATAACCTTATTACAGTCTATTCTATTAGGAACTTTCCTCATGGTTGCTATTTTGATAGCTAGAAACCATTTCTTCTATCATTTTCACAACTAACAAGACTTTGCTAGAGGGAGTTTTCAAACAATCTTACCTCCTTGCTGGGACAATGGTTTTTAACAATGTTCAACTAGTGATTTCTGGTATAAAATTACTTAGCAATTTACACTCCCCCTTTCTACTTTAAGAATTAAAAGTGATTATGGTTCTATATTGTGGTCCATAGTTAAAATATTGCATACAATGTTGGCGCATTAGGCTTTACAACCATAATTTTTGCACTTTTAGTTTGTAGCAGCTACATATTCCTACATTTATCTGCAATTTTGTCAACCACAATATAATTGTAACCACTATCACAATTTAGAACCATGAAAGTGATATATCAATCCTTTTAGAGTAAAATTAAACAAATGTTTGTATGATAAATACTTGCAATCCTTAAAGTTATAAAATAAGGTGAAATTTGCATTACGTTGAACTAAATAAATGAGATATGTCTGTATATATTTTAAAAAAAAAGGCTTTGTGTTAAAATCTAAAATAAGAGAGGTATCAATTTTTTATTAAAAAAGGAATATTATAGTAATTTCATTAAATCTTGAAATGTCATAATAATTACTCTTCCTTATTTTTATTTTCTTCCGATGTTATGGCACTGAATCAATTTTTTAGGTGTTGCTATCAGAAGTGGATGGCAAGCACTAAGAGCTTACATTAATGTGGGATGTTACTATACTTTTGATCTTGCACTTGGAATCTTCTTGGGTTTTATAAAGCAAAATAGGGGGTTGCAGTAATGTACTCTATTTCTATTGCTAAATTTTTGTTAAATTGTCTTGAATTCTTAATCTCTTGTCCCTATCAAGAATTGTCCAGTTTCGCCCCAATGAGCCTTTCTAGGCAAAGTGATTTCCCTCTTCTTTTCCTTGCCTTAACTTTCCTCTTCTCACTTCTACTTTATCTTCCCCATCTCAAAAGCAAGACTTCATTAAAGAGTTCTAAAATTTTCTCTCTCCGGGATTTTTTTACTTAGGTTGAATTTGAAACCTCTAGACACCTATACTTTTTTACCAAAATTCAATATGTTATTACACTCCATCTCCTTATATCATTTCTCTTCATTTAAAAATCACATAAATACAATGAAAAGGTATCTTTTTGCCAATCAAACAAGTAAATCAAGGCATTAAAAAGGTTGCCTTGTTCACCTTTGATGAAGAGAAAATGGTCAAGAGGGAAAGGATGGAAAAAAAAAGGGCAAAGTTTAAGCTTAAAAAAGAGTAAAGGAAAAGAATAAGCAAAATACAATCTTTTCTTGGTAAAACAAAGAGAAAATAAGGAGATAAAAAGACTAGCTGGTGTTCATTGGTATGACGCAAAGGGCAATTTTATTAAAAAAAAAAGTAACTTTAACATTATCCACTATACCATTTGCTTTAGGGAGAGTGTAGGCCAAAAATGAAAAATGAGAAGAAAGAATTGTATTTAATCCAAACCCCAAGAAAAGTAAAAACAATTTATGCTAAGTTGTATCATATATGAAGATGTAAAGCAACATAAAAAAAATTTTTTGGTAAAAATGATAAGTGTTGAATATATAAACAAAAAAAAAAGGAAGATGAATTTTAGTTATACAACAATTTCTAAAAAATAACGTCGGAGTGTTGTAGACTAATTTAAGAGTGTGTATAAACAACTAAGTTTAATGTGTTTGACTAAAAAAATTATTTAAATAAGAATAATTTAGAAAATCACTCGTAAAAAAGGAATGTGAAGACATCAAATCTAAATTATGTTAGTTTCTTCAAACCGAGACTATCTTCTTTTCTAAGTGAATTTGTGATGGTAGTTTAAGAATAAATAAATTAATACTTCACTTCATTGATGCGATTATAAATAAGTAAAGGTTCAAAAGAGGAAATTGCCAAAAAAAAAAATCAAAGAGGATATCAAATTGAGGAAAAAAGCAAAACAAAAAAAAAACCTCTATCAATTTTGGGATGGCTAAATTTTGCTTTCATTAACTTTGAAAACTTGGAATCAAAGTTTTAAACTATGCAAAGTGTTGGAATAAACACTTATTATTTACTTAATTTAATTATTTTATTTAATTATGTGGTTGTTTTCATGAACTTGTTAAACAAGTATCACAATATTATTTTCACACAACATGAATAACCATTGAACTATAATTGATTGATTGGCCCAAGCACAGTAGATCATCAAAAGGTAGTGATTTGCCAGGCCATAGTAGAACAACTGGGCCAAGATATGATCGATCGATCAACCTAAGTAGGCAAATTTATCAACCTAGGTCTATGCCTAGCAAATAATATGAAAAAATCAGTCAAACAACTAGCCAATATCACAAGCATACACTCTGTAACATATGAAGCCATTCAAAAATGGCCCAATGCCACAGTTGATTGAACGATCCGCATCGTTGTAAGTAAGACCAAGCCTCTACAATAAGAGTAAGCCACTCAAAAGCAATAACTCAAGGTTATATAGGACTATAGTCAATCGACGAAGACTCAGACCAATGGCAAGCTGATTGACTTAACAAAGCTCATAGCAGTTAGGCCTAAGTTAAATAATTTAAAGAAACAATCATAGAGTAGGGGCAAAGGTACATGCCTAATTCGAACGACCAATAGCACTTTGTTAATTAGCTTAGGGCATATATTTGGTCAATAGAAAACTTGAACAAGTTAACCTCCTAACTATTACACAACAATTGGCGTGACTCAGATATGCACAAGTAACATGATCACAACAACTACCAAGTGAGAATCTCGCTCATGCCACTAGTATACTAGAAATACATGGAGACTCTCTATTTACCCCGAAGCACATTAATTGGCATACTCAACCCCTATATATACTGATAGATATCTCCTTTTCAGATCATCTACACTATACATGTTAGTCTAGATGGGTGCCCTAGACCAATTTGATTAAGTTGTAGCGCATCCTGGACTATACATTCTGTGCATTGGGATATAAAAGGTTGTACATTCATCTTATATTGCATTCATCGTGTAT
>JANHAO010004796.1:0-23785 GCA_026873985.1 Saraca asoca | reverse complement strand
ATTGGTGCTTCAAAGGTTTGGCAGCAACATCATTTTCTCAAATGGATTGAGAGATCCTTATAGTAGTGGCGGGTAAGCAACCTAAATCTAAAATTAGAATTATAACAAATAGAGAATTAATGTTTGCAACAATTTCTTGAAATAACTTTATGTGAATCATATTCATATTATAATATATTTCAGAATTCTGGACAACTTATCAGAGAGTATTATTGTTGTTCGTATAATGAATGCTATGATTTGTAAAACAATCAATTAATAGATATTTGGATTATTTAAAAAAGACCCACATAATTAAATCATATTTAACCCTATAATATTATATGTCACTTTGCCTTTAATGTTGTTTTCTTTAGGATCTCATTGCTTGGATATTCTGTTTGCAAATCAAACTGATCCTGATTGGCCGGTAAAACAACGAGAGGAAGAGATCAGAATCATCGAAGGGGTGGATCACACAGTATTATGCTGACCTTAAGACTCTAGCAGGAAGCTAGAAGGCAAATCATAGTGTTAGTAAAGCTAATCAAGCATAAAATTATGCTGATTTATATAATTGTCATTTATAATACGAGTTTAATCAAAGCTTTAAATTCAGTATTACAAGATGGCAGTCAACATTTTTAATAATGCAGTGACACCTAATATTATTTTAAAATTTTTATTTTTCAGTATTCTCGATTCAAATATAAAATATTACGTGCGTGTCACATGATTTATTATTTTTGCTATTAAAAAAAAAGAAGTATTACAACATCGCCAGTTAAGTTACGACATAAATATTGTTATTAAAATAAATTGGCAAGTTTCTTTTTTTTTTAATTTAAAAAAGGATAAACCAGCTTCAAAATACAAACCAAAGCAAAACTACTTTAAGATATTTTCTAATTTGGATGAACTTGAAGATAAGGAAAATGGTTTGCCAACTTTTTGAGGTTGTTGCATACATATATTTAAAATCTTGTATATATATATATATATATATATATATATATATATAGAAATATTAGAATTTAGCACGAAACTCGTGAGTTCTTTTACTTGAGAAGGAAGGAAGTGAACCAACTATCAATGAACACAACTTGTGTCTGTCAAAAGCAAAGTTTAAAAGGAATTTCTAAACAAAATTTTAACATTTTAAAAGTCAAAACAAATCGCATAAACGATGAGATTCTTGAAGTAATACGGATATTCATGACTTATCATATAGAGATGCAGCGAAATGATGATACCCATTAGGCTTGGAAATGGAACCATGTTCCCACCAGATCCTTTCCAAATAAAGAAATTTGAGATGCATTGCAAGAAGAAATATGGTGTCACACCTGGGCCTCATTGGGTAACTACTTACTATGGAGGCCATGTCAGTACTTTTAATTGATTTGTTCCCATTATATAGACTCATGCTTGAAAGGGTTTTCTATATTACGACTGCCAAGGAATCGCATTGCTTTTTCAGCCAGCAGTTAAAATCATTTTCAACGCTGAATCCTGAAAGTTGCTTAACTTCTTTTGACAGTTACTGGCTGCAGGATATAAAACTGGTGCTTCAAAGGTTTGGTAGCAACATAATTTTCTCAAATGGCCTGAAAGATCCTTATAGTAGTGGCGGGTAAGTAACCTAAAATACAAAGCTAAAGTGATATTATTAAATGCTGAAAAAAATATTTTAAAATAGCTTATCTTTGAATATTAATTTCAGAGTGCTAGAAAACATATCAGTATTGTTGCTATCTTTACAGTTAATGGTATGTCTTTGCCTTTTTTTTTTTTTAAATAGCAGAAGTAACAAGCCACTTAATATATATAACATCTTGAATTTGAATCTAAGATATTAAAAAAAGAAAAATTTCAAAATAACAACAAATGACACTATACTAATCAGGTTTCCACATGTTATGGCCTTACTCGAGGAGATGAGCATCCTCTTAGTTAGATCATAGTAAATAAATTAATCGTGTCATCTTTTGTTCCACTAAATCAAATGGTAACCCTAGACAAAACATGCATTAAAATGTAAAAGAAAAAAAAAGAGAGAGAATATAAGATAAACAATACTCATCTTCTTAGCGAATTTCATTTAAATATATAGATATTACAATTTACATATTCATACTTATTAAGGATATCAATTTAACTAAATTTTATTATGTTCTTAAGTATATACATGATATGATATAAAAATGATTAAGATATAGTTTGATGAGAAATTAATGGGCATTAATTAGGATCTCATTGTTTGGATCTTCAACGTGTAAATTCAAGTGATCCAGGGTGGTTGGTCAAATAAAGAGAGGAAGAGATCGGAATAATCAAAGAGTGAATCATAAAGTACTATGCTAATCTTAAATCAATGAGATGAACTAGTAGATGAGGAGGATAACTAGGCATATATGTTGTTTGTTGCCAAATAATGACAACTTTGTTACTATGTGATAAAAGTTGTAACTTTAGGTGAGTTTTGTGGTTAGTATCAAAGAAGAGGTAAAAGGATGGCCCTCAATTTGCAAAGTTAGTTAACATTATTGTTTCTTTGAAAAAAGTCTGCAACTCGTCTTGAAAAGAGTTTATTATTGTCTTCCTTGTGTAAATTTTATCATGACTATCTTCTTGACTAATTTCTTTTTAATATAGAAAGTTATTTACCTTAAAAAATAAAAAAAAATAAAGATCTTTTTAGAAAAAAAAAATTATCTAACAGCTCTTAATTAGAATTGGATACAAAATTTGTAGTTTTTCAAATTTTAAAGATATAATTATTAATTACTGGATTAAAAAATTTCATTCTTTTGTGTAAATTCTAATGAGTGGATTTTTTGACTTTGAATAAACAAAAATGTTTATGATTTATATAGAAAATAAGGGAGACATAATTGCCAACAAATTTTGGTGAAGACCCATACTTGGACTTGGAAAAAGAGCCTAAGAACATCTGTAGTACTGTAACTTGACTCAAGGTAATATTTCATTACAAGGATAAAAGCAAACCAAAATATTTTTGGGCCAGAAGAAAAGAAAATGGAAACAAAGCAACAATCCGGGGCCCACTCCTCTTGAATGAAGGTAAAGACGATAGTCCAAATTGTCAGAGTTGAGATTAGGCTTTTATCCGTTTCCTTGGCGGACTTATGTGGGACATTTGGGTTTTATTCTGCGTTCTAATTATTGTGAGTGGCTTGTCCTTTGTTGGACTTGTTTTTTGGTTTTTTCTTTTTTTTAATTTAGTTTTCCAATCTGCTTAAGTATCAATTATGGAGATCTTTCTCAAAATTGCTAAATCTGCAACCAGCAGCAGAGTGTGGAGCAGTCACAGCGATAGGAAAATATTTCTGACTCTATATAACATTAAAATTTTTAATATTATTATTCATTATATTTTAATAAATTAATATTATTTTTTATTATATTTTAATAAATAAAAACTCATTTTCTTAATTTTAACATTCATTTCATTATAATATTAAAATATTTTATTTATCAAAATATAACAAAAATAATACCAAGAATGAGTATGGTGCAGAGTGAGTATATGCTCTCTATAATTCTATGTTTGGACCTTAATTAATTACATTTCTTAATCTCTCATGATGGTTTCTCTGAATCTCTTTCATAATGCTTTGTCTTCTTGTGAGTTATATAATAATTGTCTTTCAGCCGTTCACTTTCTTTAAATCAATTTGTTATTTGTTATATATATGTTTTGAATGAAATCTGGTTGGTTGAAAAAAAAAAAACCTTAAACCATTGAAATCATATCATAATTCATTAGAACACAATGCAAATCCATTTCTACGTAATTATATTTGTTTTGCCATTCATTTTTAAGTTGTTGGTTGACAAATTTTTGTGTCAATTAAAGGATTATTTTCAAACCATCAATCCGACATTAAATTAAAAAATTTATTAAATTATGGTTCGATTGATTAAATTGATTAATTGAAAAAAAAAACTATCAATTTGATTGGTTGAAAAAAAAAAACCTTAAACCATCGAAATCATTTCATAGTTCATTAGAACATAACGCAAATCCATTTCTACGTAGTTATATTTGTTTTGCCATTCATTTTAGATTTGTTGGTTACCAAATTTTTGTATCAATTAAAGCATGATTTTCAAATTATCAACCAGACATTGAATTAAAAAAGTTATTGAATTATGATTCGATTGGTTAAATTGATTAAATTAATAATTAAATTAAATGATATAATAAATATAGATTTATATAAATTTATTAAAAAATTAAATAATAGATAACTTATATTATAAATATGAGTATATATTTTATATAAAAATAAAAAATTAGAGGAAATTAAGTAAAATAATGAATTGTTAATCAATTAAATGTTAATTTTTTAATTAATTTTTGTTCACATATAAATTTATTGAACCAATCTAATGAGAAAATCTAAAAATATAAAAAAATTCAAACTAATCTTTTAATTTTTATCGATTCATAGTAATTCAATCATTAAAATAATTTTTAAATTAATTTAAATTAAAAATATAATAATTAACTGTTGAACAGATTAGATGATTCGGTGCATTCTGATTTTTAAAACTTCACAAATCATTTACGCATGGCATATGTTTGCCCTTCGCAATTTAAAAGAGAGATTCCTTTTCTCTTGTTCAAAAAAAAAAAAAAGGGGGGGGGGGGGGGGGGGGGGGACCAAATATCATTATCAAACTCTGAAAATAAAAAATAAAAAAGAAAAAGTGAAGTTGCTTCGAACTTGCGCACTGCGTAATGCACCAAATAAAAAAAAATTTAAGATGATATGGACAAATAGAAATCCTCGGTAGAGTTGATCCATCGAAGTCCATCATGACCCGCTCATTGAAGATAAAACAATTCAACGTGATTATAATAAGTTTAAAATTGATATATTAAATTGTAAGTCTTATTTTATTTTTATTGAATGATTTATCATTTATTTTATTAAATTGTTTTAAATAAAAAATTTAAGAGAAAGATAAATTGTCTTACACTAAGTTTAATATATGTTTATACAATAATATTTATAAATTTTCTAATCTTTTAAAATAAGTGTCAACATAATTCAAATTTAAAATATAAATGATTGAAGAAAACTAATCTTATAAGAGAAATGGAATGAAATTGATAGATTTATTTTATTTAATTTGATTTTTGTAAATTTTTCATAGAGAGTGACGAAACAAGCTCGACGTATGAATAAATGATTCAATCAAAAGTTAGAGATGATAATATAATGCAATTGACCAAAAAGACCATAAAAAAAGCAAAGACAGAAGTGGACTAAGGAAAGTTCAGAGGAAGCATCCCATTATAGGTAGAGTTTTTAAAGCAAAAGAGTAAGCATCACTGACTTAAACTCTTTCTTTGATGAGAGAGTGACCAAATGGGAATCTACCGAGGCCCCATGCGTTGCTTTCACGCGTTTTGTTGTGTCACCAAAAGATCATCAAACAAGGCCCCATAAGTGGAGGCATGGAATTGGTCTTAAATCTATTTTCCAGGTCAGAAGATTCCATTTTTTGTGTCCTAACTTTTTCATTCATTATCATATTCTTCTTTTCTAGCCGCCTTACTATTATATTTTGTATTAAAATATTATCTTTAGCAGATTTCTCTGCTGATGTTCTTTTGGCAACATTTCTCACTGCAGTTGCTTTCTATGCTGATAATTGTATTGGACTGAGTTTTAATTGTTCTACTAATGTTTTCAGAAAGAAAAGAAAAAGTTAGACGTTGGCTTCAAAATTTAACTGCAACTTTTATGAAATTTTAGATGAAGGTGGTCATGATTGGTATTATGGGTAATTTTGGAGCAAGATAAAATGCACTGGCAAAAGACCAAGCAGAAGATAAACCCAATCGGAGAAGGCCAGAGTCGTAGAAAAGTTAGGATCGTCCATCAAAGGTACAAGCTCGCTAGTCGCAAGTTCAGGATACAACTCAACACCAATGTAATAGCCTCGGCTCCTAGTGCAAGCTCGAGCTGGATAACGAGCTGCTCAGGGGATAGGTGTGGAACGTCCAAGTCTAGTCATCAACCAGATGCACATTCTCTAAATAGACAAGTCAGTCCCCGGAACCAACATATCAGCTTCCAAAAATTGACAATGATTCGCTTAGCATTTATTGTCCCCAGTGGTTATAATAATAATTTCATAATTTGTCAAATTACACTTATAATCCTCCCTGCTTCTATAAATAGGGGAAAGATCATTGTAATAGAGATAATGAAAAATACATGTAGAAATTCTGCCAGAATAGTGAGAAAACTTACATATTATTACTTTGTTAAAACAAAGAAACCACCACATAAAAGTTAATAGAAACTATCATGGATGGACATAAAGGTCATACTGACTTTAGCCGAATAACACTAAAAATCTTCAATGTTTGTTTTGTTCTTCTTTCTTCTTACTTTTGTTGTTTTCCTGCATTTTCATACTCTTTCACAGCAGTTTGCGCTCCAAAATCTCGGTTGATTGATTACCGTCAACAATTAGTTTCTATAATTTTTCCCAATTACACATTGTAGATAAGTATTTACGACGATTGGGATTTGATGAACATCACAACAACATAGATTCCTTTTACCCCGAACTTGGATTCCTATTGCTCATTAAGCCAGTCTAGATCAAACCACTGCGCTGACACTTGAATTTGAACATTAGGCTTAACCTTCTGTATATCCTCCCACATCCAAGATACCTCCTCTTCGCAAATTACAACCCGCAAGGACTGCAATGACACCACAGATTTGGGTAACTTCTTAATCGCTGAGCACTCCCTCATGTCAATCTTCTCCAAGCTAACCAGCTTACCAATATTTTCCGGAAAACTTGCCAGATTCACACATTGAGAAATGTCAATGTATATCAATCTGACAAGCTCGCAGATGCTAGGAGGAAGTGTTTTCAGTTCGGGGCACGCATACAAACGGAGGATCTGCAGTGAGCTAAGTTTACCCAAGTCAGCAGGAAGCTGGCTTAAATTGTGGCAGTTGGTGAGACTAAGGTTCTGGAGTGTTTGCATTTCACAAATACTTGAAGGAAGATTAGTCAAATCATCACAGTGATCCAATGTGAGCTCTGAAAGGCAAGGGAAGATTTGAGGCATATTTGCCACTTTTTCATCTAGATTGTTGTTTATCTTGCACAGAACTATGAATAATTTGCGCAAGTTTTTTAATGGAATGCCTGATAGCTGAGGGATGGAAACTTTTTCAAGCCATAGGCTCCTTAAGTTAGCCAGATTGTCAAGCATTGAGAAATTTTGAAGGGAAGCATATGATGCACTGTAGTTTATGACTATCAGTGCCCTCAGGTTTGGCATTCTGTCGAGGAATGGAGGCAAGAAGTATTCACTTGAGGAGAAATTGAGGATCAGCACCTCGGCTCTTGGGAAGTCCATTTTAGACCAATCCATTTCCTTCATTTCCCCTGTAATGTGAAACCCATCAAAACAAGAATTACAGATAAACATGAGAAAGACAAAGTTTTTCTGAAAGTTTGTGGCTTCGAAAGATACCTGTATGAATTGAAACCATTTGAGCCTCAAATGGTCGATCCATATATCTCAACCATTCTTTAGGGATCCCTTTTTCTCTTTTAGGCATCACTAATCTTCGGCGTTCATTGATGCTTCCACGATTGCTCAAATGAAGAGCAAGATCTCTCAGGACATCATGTTGAGTAACAAAGATTTCAAAGCAACTACTATGCATGCCCCCAGCACTGGTAGATTAAAACATTAACACAAAACTTGGTTAGAAACTTAGGACAATGTTGAGGTATTAACAGGAAAATTAAGAACAAAACTTAGTAAAATATGCCATCAATTTGCATACCGTGCCTCTTTCACCAAGGTGAGGAGATTTTTGTTTGAAAGCTCAATAACAATGGCATAGGCATCTGATTCATTGATATCATGAATTTCGACCCACATATTGATGAGAACCTCAAGAGGAATTTTCTTATCTTCTGGAAAGCAACACAAGTCCAAGAAGCATTCCTTGATCTGCTCTGGGAGGTAATTGATGCTTATTGCCATTCTTTGAAACAGATTGACTTCATGTGATTCCCCTATACTTTGGCCTTGAGATAGCCTGGTTTTCACACTTGCCCAAAACATTTCGCTCTGATCCCTCAATGAAGCCCCAATCACTTTAAGAGCCAGGGGAAGCCTCCCACACTCAGCCACAACCTATTTTCCATTAAATACAAGAAACTTTAGAAACTGTAAATACCATTTTACTTACGGTAGATTATTTGATGCAAATAGACAGGTTGCATTGCCTGCTTGACCAACTTCTCATCAGCAGCACAAGGGATTGATTTCTGTCCAAAAGCATGGTGACAGAACAAAGACAAGGCATCCTCCTCACTCAACAATTCAACTTCATAAGCGGCCGTGAAGACTGTTGGGAATCTGAATCTCGAAACCACCAGGAATTTACAACCAGGTATTCTACACACTAGCTGTTCTAGAACCGAGAGTGACCACACATCATCCAGAACAACCAGGATTCTCGTTTCGCTTCTGATTTTGCTTTCAAATTGCGGCGGCTTCCATTGTGGAATCAAATAATTAGATTTCAAGTTTTCATTGCCCATGCTATATCCCCAAATCTTTGCTCTCAACTGCTCCACATTTGGGGATTGTGACACAGTCAGGAACAAGATCCTCTCTTTGAAATGACCTGCAGAAAGTATGAAACGAAGTTTAGGCATATAAATCCTTAAAAATGAGCCAATAATTGTTGAGTTTTGATATTTTAAGTTTCCAGTGCACATAGATTATCAATAGGTCACCATCTTTTATAAAGCAAGAGCAAAATGATAGATCACATACTCACAATCTGACCCAGTATTTCAACAAACAACTTGCTATAAACCATAGCTATGACAGGTATATATTTACAAAGAAAAGGAAATACTAAAGGCCGTGAAATTCATATGACAAGAAGGAAGAAAGAGGAAACAAAACTTACTTCGAATTTGATCATCTCGGCAAACTTCTCTAGCCAAAGTTGTCTTTCCGCATCCACCAATGCCACAAATTCCCACAACCCACAAGTCCTGCCTTTCAACAATCATCTCTCTAACCTTTTTCTTTCCCAAATCCAAACCCACTCCCAAATTGGCCGAACTACCTTCAACTCTGTCATCCTCTTCCATACTCCTCACCGCCTCCTCCATCCACCCTCCGCCATCACCAATCCCAATTTTCATGGCTCCGAAGTACTGCTCCAGCCGCCGATCCGAAGCATCAATTCTGTCAAACCGCTCCGCCATCTCAAACCTCGTGTGGTGAACGTCAGCCAAGATATAAGCTTGCATGGGACCTTGCACGAACCTCGACACCGTCTTTTCTAGCTTCTCCATTTTTTTGGCTAGCTGCAAGTTTTTGTAAATGTTCCAGCGGCTGGATTTGAGAACCTTGTGTGAGAGATCGACACCGGAACGGAGAACCTCGGAAAGGCGGTCCAGCTGAGATTGGCGTGACGCCGGCAATTCGACGCCGGAGTACTTGATTTCTTCAATTGTTGGGAGTAGTTCTTGGATATATGTTATGAGCTGGTCTGCGCTTGTTTTGCAAAGCAGAGACTTGCGAGAAATGGCTAGGAGCACTTTGAGAAGCTCGGTGGCGATCTCGCCGGCGAAGAAGTCTGTGAGTGCCATTTTCTCCGGCACGTAGAAGGAGTGCTGATGGTGGTTGTTGAAGTCACTTGTTATAACGACATTCGCTGCTTTGCTTCGCTATTAACTGTCTGTTGGAACATTAAAATGACTATACTGCCATTTTCTCCATTTTTTAACGAGTGGTTAAAAATTTTGTGATATCATTCGTATAATAGTATTTTAAGAATTTGGGTAAATCAAGGAGAGAAAAAATAAGATTCAAAAAGAACACACAAAAGTGTTAGCTTTTGCTGTACTAAGAAAGGAGGAAGAAAAGGTAAAAATAAATAAATAAAGCAATCTAGATTTCAGCATATAGTGCATACCAATTATTGTGTGCAAAATATTTATATGAAATGAGCTAAAGGGTACCAAATTTTGTTATAGCATCCCTTGCCTTGCCTGGTTTATATATCTTGACTAAGATCCACGAATGATGCGTTGTCTTTTATCATGTTTGTCATTCATCGAGGTAACTATAAAATCCTTAAAATTAGAGATATCAAGTGAGAGCATGGTTTGACTTTGTATCATGCATACAATTAGGACAATGAATTTGTTTGGTGGCACACTATCATGGGTGTTTTTCAGATTATGCAAAATGGGCCAAGGCTAATAAGAAGTCAAGTTTAGCTACAAGGAGACCCAAATCACTTAATAAACAAGGTCGTTTAGCGAGGTGTCAGCTCATTAAGCGAGAACTTGAGGCGAAGGCAAAGGACGAAGTGAAAACCTAACCTGTTAGAAAGGGCACCAGCTCATTGAACAAAATACAGCATCCAAGTCACCTTTTAACAGACCTATTCTAGACGGATCCAGTGACAAGACCAGTCCATGATGAGCAGGTCGCCTAGTGTAGGCCTAAGTCGCCAAGGTAACGAGCTGAGTACAAGTACAGAAGTCTAATAATCAGCTGAAAGCACATATTCCCAATCGACAGCTCAGCCTCTAAAATCGATACATCAGCCTCCAACAGTTCGACAATGATTTGCCTAATATTTATTATCAGATACTAAGCATTTATTGCCTGATGCGGTTAAAATAATTATTTTGTTATTTATCAAATTACACTTGTAACCCTCCCTTCTCCTATTAATAGGGGGAATCTCTATAAAAGATAGAGAAAAATAGATTGCCTGTAGATATTCTATCGGAATAGCAACTTAGCATTGTATCTCTGTTGAGTCTCACGGATAAAATCATTGCACAGAGTTAATACAACTCACCGTGGACGTAGGGGCCAATTGGCTTTAGCCGAACCATGATAAAAGCTTCTGGTGTTTGTTGTTCTCCTTCTTTTTCTTTTTCTTTATTTCCTATTAGCTCATACTCTCAACTTGCATTTTGGGGTAACAGTAGACTTACACCCGTTAACTGGATTTTACTATCAACATTTTGGTACTAGAGGAAGGGCCTCCACTGCATCCTTTTCATATTTGACATACTGTTGTAACTACAATGGCAAGAGGAAAAGCTAACAAAAGCATAGAAGTCACCACTGGCCAACTTGAGGGTCAGTCACTGCCTCAATGGGATTATGTGCCCCCATAATAGGTGCTGTAGTTGGCACGACACCTCCCAATCCACACCAACCTGCCACCCTTGAAGTCAACATAGCCCAAACTTGGTGCCAACGCCAAGAAACTCTTGAAAATATTGTGAGGGAACTGGCAGACATGGTTAGAGCTTTGGCCCAGGTATAAGCCCCGGGCACACAGAGACAAGTGGGAGTCACTACACTGGAAGAAGGACCCCAACAACCAGGGCCTCAACATGAAGAACCTGCTAGAATTAAACATCAGCAGGCAGCTCTATCCACTCATCCAATTTGCGATTAAGGTCAGAGGTTCATAGAGTTTGCAAAAATGAGAAAGATGATCAACAACGCGAGAGCTTGCATCATGAAGAAAGCTCCAATGAAACGGACCATGGACATAGGTCGGACCATCACTCGCGTGGTCACAAGCATAGCCAAAGATACAAGACCTCAGATCACCATTGGTCTGAAACTCAAGACCTTGTGATTGAGGAGCTGCTTCAGAGGGTAAAGCAACTAGAAAAAAGACCCACAACTCAAAGTAGCCAAGACTCTTACGAGGAAAGGATGTTGTTCACCAAAGAGATTGAAATAGAACCCATTCCTCGTAGGTTCAAGGTCTCGAATATCCTGCCTGTATAATGGGGATAGTGACCTATATAGCCATTTGGACACATTCAATGTCTAGATAAACCTCTAGACTTCTAGCTCGTTGGTGAAGTGCAAAATCTTTCTTGCCACTATTGGAGAGATACCATGAATTAGGTTTAGGAGTCTCCTAGCTCATAACATTCGTAGCTGGGAAGAATGCAAGATTCCTTGACCAATATAGGGCACTAAAGAGACAACTTACCCCATCTTGCCACTTAGTGACAATCTTCCAACGGAAAGACAAATTGCTCAAAGATTATATCACCCGATTCCAATGGAGGTTAGCAATGTGGAGAACCTATCGAACGAGAGTATCCTCACAGCTATCTTGGCTGGACTTCGCAAGGATGGGAAGCTATATGAGGATATATACAACTCCCTGGTGAAAAGTTTAGGTGAGTTCTACGAAGGCGCTACTAAAGAGATTTAATGGAAGGAAAGTTTTCGCCTAAAGAAGCCCAATCGAAAGGAGGAGGCGAGTAGCTCCAACAAGACCAAGAAGAGAGCTGGTAATGGAAGCAGCAAAGAGAGCTAGAAGGATGACTCTGGAGGTCAAGCTGTGAAAAAGGCTAGAAATGGGCAGCCACAATGTCAAGGTCGTTATGATAGTTACACGGTTCTATTAGACATTCCCGATAGGATCTTTGCGATTGAGAGGGACAACGAAGACTTTAGGAGACCTAGACCCATAAAAGCTCCTCTTGGAAGAAGAGATTAAGGCAAGTTTTGTGCCCACCACAACAAAGTTGGGCACAACACCTTGGACTATTGGGCATTAAAAGATGCCATCGAGAACCTCATCAAGAGAGGTCGCCTGAGGGATTATATGGTAAGACCCTCGGGACAATGACCCTTGCGTCCTCAGCAACCAGGGTAGCATTAGCAATAGCAGATCCCAAAGCATGAGGAAATGCCTTCAGTAAGGACCATTTTCACTATTCATGATAGACCTCACATTGCTGGCACCTCGAATAGGTCGAATGACCGCTATGTGCAGGCAACAGGCCATGTCCTACTTGTAAGTCATGTGGAATGCAAAAGACTCGCCAAGAAAGCTAAAGTAATCTCAGAAAGCATCAAATTCATGGAAGAAGATGCACGAGGGATCCATGCCCCTCACAATGACGTAATAGTCATCCGTGCTAAGATTGGCAATGTTGATGTAAGGAGAATAATGGTTGATACTGGCAACTCCATCAATGTAATATACAAAAGATACTTTGACCAGTTAGGCGTGAGCACGAGCTAGTTAAATCCTTCCCTTGAACCCCTCTATGACTTCACAAGAGATGGAATAGTGCCGATGGGTTAGATTAAACTACCGCTCACTTTAAGAGATCTAGACCGCCAGTAATTATTATAATGGATTTTCTGATTATAGACTGCCCCTCAGCTTATAATGTAGTACTGGCCGACTCGCTATGATCGACCTAGATGTGATCGTGTCTACTAGGATGCTTACTATTAAATTCTCAACCCCGAACGGAGTTGGATGCATGCAGGGAGAGCAACAAACTGCCCGGCGTTGCTACGAGGACACAATCAAGCTTAGAACATAAGCAAAGAAGGTGCACGTGGTATCCAAAGGAGAACCCTAGGCTATGAGCATCAAGGGGCTTAACTACAACCTCAACCCTCTTGACGTAGACATTGAACGAGCTACTGGTCTTGTTGAAGAGCTCAAGGAAGTGAAGGTTAGTGAAGCGGATACAGAAAGATGCCTTAAGTTGGGAAAAAGCTTACCACCTGACACAAAAGTGCAGTTAGCTAAATTTCTCAAGGCCAATCTGGATGTTTTTACTTAGAACCATGAAGATATGGTAGGCATTGACCCAAGGTTATGTCGCACAGGCTCAATATCGACCCTCGGTACAAGCTAGTTTGTCAGAAAAGAAGGCTAATGATTGCTAAGCACTATGCTGCATTAAAGGAAGAGGTGGATAAGCTATTAATGAACAAGTTTATTCAAGAAGCCCATTACCCCATTTGGGTTGCTAATCCTGTCCTCATGAAAAAGAAAAATGGAAAGTGGAGGACGTGTATAGACTTCATTAACCTAAATAAGGCATGCCCAAAAGATAGCTTTCCTTTACCGAGGATCAATTAACTTATAGACAAAATAGCGGGACATGAACTCCTTAGCTTCATGGATACCTACTTAGGATATAATCAAATCACAATGGCCATACAGAATAAAGAGCACACCTCATTTATCACTGATCATGGGCTATATTACTACAAGGTAATGCCCTTCAAGCTTAAAAATACGCGAGCAACTTACTAGCGATTGGTGAACACGATGTTTTGAGAGCAAATCGACAAAACAATGGAGGTGTACATAGATGACATGTTGGTGAAATCCAAGCAACTTGTCAACCATGTCCGTGATCTGGACAAAATGTTTCAGATTCTGAGGAGATACCAGATAAAATTAAACCCCCTTAAGTGTGCATTTGGAGTCACCTTGGGAAAGTTCCTTGACTTCATGGTGAATAGTAGGGGAATTGAAGCAAATCCAGAAAAGATTAAAGCTCTCCTTGGTATGTGATCCCCCACTAGAGCCAAAGACTTGTAGAGCTTGAACAACCAATTCATAGCGCTTAGCAAATTCATCTCGAAGCCAACAGACAAATGCATCCCCTTCTTCGATATCCTGAAGAAGGTGAAAAAGTTTGAATGGATGCAAGAATGCGAGGCCGCTTTCCAAGAACTTAAACAATATCTTGGACAAGCTCCACTTTTGTCTAAACTGAAAGAGGGCAAAAAGCTAATCATGTACTTGGGGGTGTCCCAACATACCCTTAGCGTGGCCCTAATACGGGAAGAGGGAGGAGCTCAACTCCTTATCTATTATGTAAGCAAGAGATTGTTAGATGCTGAGATGAGGTACTCACCTATGGAGAAGCTTGTTTACTGCTTGGTCATGGCATCGAGGAAGTTGCGACTCTACTTCCAAGCCCACAGCATAAAGGTTCTCACCCAATTTTCGCTTAGGCAAGTCTTACAAAAGATGAATGTTTCAGGTCGGTTGCTCAAATGGACAATTGAGCTTGCCCAGTTCGATATTGAATATAAACCCAGACTAACAATCAAGGGGCAAGTTCTGGTCAACTTCATTATGGAATTCACGGGGCCCATATAAGAGGAGGTAGAAACTTCAGAAGCCCCATGGTGGGAATTGTACATGGATGAGTCATCAAGCAATCAAAAGGCCAGAGCAGAAGTACTCCTCATTAGCCTAGAGGGACATAAAATCCTCTACGCTTTGAGGTTTGGTTTCCAAGCTACCAACAACGAGGTCGAGTACGAAGTGCTGTTAGTCAGGTTGTGATTAGCTAAGGAGGTGTAAGCTGAAAGGCTAATGATCTTTAGTGATTCACAGCTCGTTATCTACCACGTAAAGGGCAAATACGAAAGCCAAAGTTCAAAGATGACCAATTATCTCCAAAAAATCCAAGAATCATTAAATTCTTTCCAATAGTATAAAGTCAACCAAATATCATAAACTCAAAATGCGCAAGTCGATGCTTTAGCTCATTTGGCTATGATAAAAGATGTTGACTTCTTGGGGGCACTCCCAGTTGAAGTCCTTTTGTCCCAAAGCATTGAGCAAAATGATGTCGTAATGACAATTGCCAAACCACTAGGTTCTTGGATGAACCTGATTTTTGGTTATTTACAAAAAGGCAAGTTGTCAAAGGATAAGCTGGAAGGACGACGATTATGAGCTCGGGTAGCCAGATACTGAATCTATGATGACATGTTGTATAAAAGAAGGTTCTCGACCCCGTTTTTGAGATGCATCGATGGTAACGATTGTGATACTGTTCTGAAGGAAATCCATGTGGAACATTGTGGAAACCACATTGGGGGGCTATCTCTGGCTCAAAAAGCTCTCCGATAGGGTTTCTACTAGCCTATGATGAAGCAGGATGTTATCAACCTCGTCAGAAAGTGTGATAAATGTCAAAGGTTCATGAAGATCCCGCGAGTTCTGCTAACCTATCTATAATAGATGGTCAGTCCATGGCCCTTCACAATCTGGGGCATGGACCTAATTGGACCACTACTAATAGCCCGTGGCAATTGTAAACACGTAGTAGTTGTTGTAGATTACTTCACCAAGTGGGCAGAGCCGAAAGAGCTCACTAAGCTCTCATCTACGAAGATCAAAAGGTTCATGTGGAGCAACATTATTTGTAGGTTTAGAGTCCTTTAGTAGATTATAACTAATAACGGGACCCAATTTAATAGTGAACAATTCATCAAGTTCTGCAATAATCTAAAAATCATGAAAAGCTTCTCAGCCGTAGATCATTCGCAGGCCAGTGGGTAAGTTGAAGCCGTCAACAAGATTATCAAATGAATTTTGAAGGTAAAGTTAAAGGATAAAAAGGGAGCATGGGTGGACAAACTACCTAAGGTGTTGTAGGCTTATAGAACCATAGCATGCACTGCCACAAGAGAAATCCCCTTCTTGATGGTATACAGGTACAAAGCAATGATTCCTGCAGAACTTGAATTAGCATCTCAGCAAAGGGTTATTTTCAATCCAGAAGATAACGACTAACTGCTCGTTGCGAATCTAGATCTTACAGAAGAAATGAGGGAGAGAGCTTGCCTTAAGATCACAACCTACCAATAGCGAGTCGCAAGATACTATAATCAAAAAGTACAAGCTCGGAGTTATAAGCCTAGTGATCTCATTCTACGTCTTGTCCTCCCAAGAGTGCATAAAGCTAGCGAAGGGACCCTGGGGCTAAACTCGAAGGGCCCATACCTCATTAAGAGAGTTATCAGTGATGGGGCTTATCATTTGGCAAATATGGAAGGAACGGAGTTTCCCCCAGGCTTGGAATGCCGAGCATCTTCGTCGATATTATCAATAAAGTCCCCAATGTTTGTATAGTAAATGTAAACATTTATGTAATTCTTTGTATTTTTATATATATAGAATAAAAGTTTCAATAAAACCCAGCACGAGAAGCGATGTATTATGTAAAGAGTGTTTGTTAAAGTGGTTCATCAAATTTTCATTCTCACACCAAAATTCATCAAGTCAATCCTATTCAAGCATAAAAATTGAAGAGAAATGAACAAGAATTCATTCGACCTATCAATGGGATAAATTCATACAAAGTTTAAGAATACATTACAAAATTCAACAGGAAAACAAAACTACAAGGCTTATAGCCTTAAGAGCTGGAGCATCTGGAGTTGGACCTTCTTGAGGCTAAGGACCAGGAAGAGGAGTGTCAGGGATGTTTGCCACTGGGGCATCAACAGCTTTAGTAATCTAAGAATCACCTTCCTTTTGGGCAGTGCCTCCAACAGGAGAAGCTTCAATGCTAGGGTCTACTCTTTTCTTGGAAGAGCCAACCCTAGTAGCCCTTTTCTTATAGCATTCAGTAGCCTTGATATCTTGTTGGCCAAAGAAGGAGAAATCCAAATCTTGGTATCGCTCCCACAGAGTGTAAAAGAAGGCGGCATAAGTCTTGGTTTCTACCTTCTTTATTAACAAGGTGGTCTCCGTCTTAACCTTAATGACCTCCTCCTTTGCAAGAGCAACCTCCATCTTGATTGATTCTAGCTCCTTTTCAATAACCTCTGCTCACTGCCCTACTATTTTGGCCCGCAGCTCCATAAATCCAACTCACTGCTCCACGGTCTCTGCCTATCTCACTGCTTCCTCAGCTCGATAGACGGATAATTCCAAGTTAATTTTTGCCTTGTCCAGGTCATTGGTAGTTAGGCCAAGATTCAGTATAGCAGCCTCACAATTTGTATCTATATGGGATAAAGCAACCTCAGCATTCTTGACCTTCTCCTTCAAATCTAGTACCTCGGCAGAGGCAGCAGTCAGCTTACCCTTGAGGTCCTCCTTTTCCTTGACGTGGGCTTGGAGTGCCTCATCCATTTACATCATTGTTAACAAACCTTGAAAAGTCCAAGCCAAGTAAGATTGCAAAATAAGCAGAAAAATCGACATGAAAAAACTTCACTTACCACCAAGCCATGATGAGTTGCATAGCCCACCAGTCTCCCAAGAGTGAACTCCTCGGTCTCCAACACTTGAATCTTGTCATGGGACCCCAAAATTGTGTCGATGTTATCAACAAGAATCTTAATGTACTCCTTCATCTTAGAGGTAGGCTTGGTCGATAGCTTCACGAACTTAGCTTTTAATGTAGCTTTTTTACAAAGAGCAACCTTCTTCTTCCCTTTCTCTACCCTTTATCTTTTGGCAAAAGGCTCAAGAGGGGTGGTGGCCTCGATTTCAACTGCCACCTTGGATTAAGGAGTAGGAGTTGGCCCTTGCCAAGGTGCTATCGCTGAAGCCAAGTGTTGACTTTCAGCAGTAGGGGCTATGACCACATCAAGGTCCAATGAGATCTCCTTATCGTCAAATGGCGACGACTTGAGAATGAGTTCCATTATCCTATCGTAATCCACAAAATTGGCTGGACCAACTTCTACTATAGGATGAATGCCTATCTCTCTGGTGAGTTTGATGCCTTTAGCTATAGCGAGCTTGTGGAAGCAGAGGAGGTCCTTGTCAAAATGAAAGTCATTTTCGAGATCGTTTAAGGCGGTGAATCGATCTAAGACTCCTAACTCTTTAGCTTGAAGAGTTGGCTTCCTACCAGTTCCATCTGTAAAATAAGACAAGTTAGAATCAGAAGCGAATGAGAATAAATTATTAAGCTCACGACTCTAAGCTCACTTAATAGGAGTGATGACAAATCTAAAATTTTTTAGATCATGCAAGGAGGGGCACAAGATGTAAAACCAATGGGTTTTATAATGCCTCACATTAGATTTCACTTTAGCGTCCCTTCACGGTAGGATCTTCTTGTGCACAATCGGTCGAGCTATAAGGTGATAGAGCCCGTCTAACGTGCTCACCCACATGAGGCTATATAAGTAACATAGAACCTTAACTGATGGCAATAGAAGACCATTGCCCAAGTAGGTTAGAGCCAGAGAGATGAGTTGGGTATAAGAATTTAGGGTTAGTTGAGCTAGACTAAGTCTCATTTTGTTCAGAAAATTGACAATAAAAAGGTGTATCGAGAACCTAAGTCCCACAATAAGGTGTGAGAAACTAACAGTAATAAACCCCCGAGGTGGATAGGGTGCATAGTCATCTGGAGAAGGTATCATAAGGCTGCATCCTCTAGGGAGTCGATACGTCTAGACTGCAATTTGAAGCTCACAAAAGCAAACAGATGAAACATACAGACTAAATATGTGGTGACCAGGTTATGAACCTGCAGCGACCTCTTGAACCCCAATAGGACCAGGACGAGTAGTAAAATCCCTAGTGACCTCCCTACTCCTTGAGGTTGCTTCACTAAGACATTGCATCATCCCTATGTTTTGGGCTGAGGAGCAGGGTTCATTATCTTCATTCCTACTTTGGTAATGGCGGCGTCCATGACCTGCGCCCATCTATACAAAGAGAAAAGACCAGTCAAGTCACTACAACCAGACCCTACCAAAAACCAAGGTTAATAGCTTCCTATGTAGCAAGCAATGAATACCTAGAGCCACCCATTTACAACCTAGAGTCTAACGGATAAGAAAAAACTCTACGATTGAATCACGAAATCCAATTGGCAGATGCTAGACTCGAAATAGTAAATAGAAAACTAAAAGTCCACTAATAAAACCAACCAAATAAACCAAACTAGACAAAAAAGAGGATTCACAAACAATCAACCTCACCCGACTAATGCTCTCATCCTTCAGACAATGACAGATAAACCTCAAACTATAAAATAGAGAAATCTAGAAATGACAAAGTGAAGGAAGACTTACCATAACTGACTAAAATGGTAGGTCTGAGGATGCATGCAAAAGTGTTTTCCAGTGAATGGGACCCAAGCAACCACCAGGGAACCAAAGCGACACTGGCGGTAACAGATGACGGAAAGTGATTCCAGCAATTAATAGAGGGAATGGGCCGAGAGAGTTCTAAAGCTTCAAGTTTCAAATGATAAATGAGGGAGAAGAGAAAAGCCCCTTCAGCTTATAAGGCACACGACATCACCATTAGATCTGGGAACCTATCAGCTACTTATGATCTGATGGTTCAGCAAGTGCTAGTAGTTGGCTGATAGTAGCAGCACGCATGTGTGCCAAAGGTAAGAGTAATTATGATGGCCTAGCTGTGGGAAACTGAATGATCACTTACAAAGCCAATAGAAGCATGCCAAATGACTTGTGGAATTGCAGATCATAAATAGCGGGTCATAAATCCAAACTTAAAAAACCTCGCATCCAAAAAGTGCTAGTCATGGACTAAACTTTTGCATGAGTCGCATTTAAGAAGTGTCTCAAACATCAAACTCTTGTGCGAATAACTAAATCTCACATCCAAGAAGTGTTAGCCATACATCAAACTCCTGTGTGGGCATGTCCAAGAAGTGCCTCAAGCACTAAACTCTTACATGGACAACTCAAACCTTGCATCCAAGAAATGCTAGTCACGCTTCAAACTCTTGTGCGAGCTGCATCTAAGAAGTACCTCAAGCACCAAACTCTTGTGCGGATAACTCAAACCTCACGTCCAAGAAATGCTAGCCATGCACCAAACTCTTACGAGAGCCATGCCCAAGAAGTGCCTCAAGCACCAAACTTTTGCATGGATAATATCGAAGTCACTCCTAAAAAGTGCCAACGGCACTAAACTTTTGCATGGATCAAAGTCTCATGTAGCCTATCAAGACCTCATGTCCAAGAAGTGCTTTAGCACTAAACTCTTATGCGAGCTAAGATCCGTCTATACGACCTATGTAGACATCTTATGTCGTACCACTGAAAGCACTTTAACACTCCGGTGCCGGAGCTCATGCTCAATAAAGGCACTCCGATGCTCAATTCCATTGTTAACTGAAATGAACTGACACGATCGATTGGTCACCCAAATATGGCACATATCCTCTTAAAGTCATAGTTTATTGACTAGAGTCCCTTTTTACATTAGTTTGATTAATATCATTTGAGGCCGATTGGCTTAACAAACACTCACCATACCTAACGACTTCCAAGTTATGATTTGTAGGGACTAATGTTGCCAGTAGCAACCTGTGAAATCGCTATGATGGCATAGTCGAGAGGAACAATAAGAGGCAAAGTGTCACTACAAAACCTCTTTCAATGGGTAAAACTACATAAAGGATTGAGAATACAAGACAAAACAAGCTTATATCTGACTAAGGAAACGCTGAATGCCAACAAGCTTGTAGCTATGATATACAAAAAAAACTACTCCAGCCCTGCCTTTTCTCGAGCTGGTAGCCCATCCAAATCGAGCATCCTCTAAGGTGCCTGAAGCAGGAGAAACAGCGTCAAGTGTAAGCAGAAAGGCTGCATAAGTTTCCCTTGATCCTCTTGGGCAAAGAAAGCATCCTACAGCTTCATCAAGCTACTTGGAGGCCTAGAGATACTTAACACTATCAGACAAGAGGACAATAGAACCCGGTTGAAAGGATTGAGCTGCAACAAGCCACAAGACCAGCAAGCAAACTGAATAATTCCAGCTCCTCTGCAGAAGCCTCCTCCAAAGCTGGAAGCTCCTCCTTTCACCCTACAACTCCTGGCAATGGCCAGAAATAGAGTAATTAGCTCACCAGAGGACAAAAGAACAAAAAGGGGGAGCCAAACTTGTTAGCTCCAAGAGGAGGTTACAGATAAGTTCCCAGAATTCTTGGGGAAGAATACCCTACAAGAACCACATATAGCAAACCATTCATGCCTTGCAATCTCATGCAGTGAACCATATACGCCTCAAAACATGAAGATGTAGGCTAAAGCTTTAGAAGTATGAAAGGATCATCCAATGCACTCATCTGGCTACTCTATGAAAAAAGGGAAAGGATTTTCCGTGCTTTATATAGACAAGCTTAACTTCACCAAAGAATCTGGAGGATATTCAACTATACCAAATCGAACAATCTATAACGAAGCAAGACTGTCACACCAATAGCTAGAAAGCATCCACAGTGGGAGGCATAGCCTGATATAGGTGAAATGAGAGATTGAAACCCGAAATGACAATACAACAGGCTATAAGCAGAAACTTTTGACTAAACGGCAAACTATAGATAAAAGACTTGACAATGCTACAGACTGTGAGCAAAGACTTTATCAGTAGAATATAACTCCCAGTCTGCAAAGCGCACTGAGAGTTAGGAGGCTTGATGTTATGGGTGTTTTCAGGATTATGCAAAATGGGTTAGCTAAGGCCCAATAAGAAGCCAAATCTAGCTATAAGGAGACCCATATCGCTTGACAGACAAGGTCGCTTAACAAGGTGTCAGCTCATTAAGTGAGAACTTGAGGCGAAAGCCAAGGATGAAGCAAGAACCTAACCCATTAGGAAGGGCACCAGCTCATTGAACAAAACACAACATCCAAGCCACCTATCAATAGACCCATTCTAGATGAATCCAGTGACGAGACCAATCTGTGATGAGCAGGTTGTCTCATGCAGGCCTAGGTCACTAAAGTAGCGAGTTGAGCACAAGTACGGAAGTCTAGTCATCAGCTGAAGGCACATATTCCCAACGACAGCTCAGCCTCCAAAATTGACCCATCAGCCTCCTATAGTCCGACAACGATTTACCTAGCATTTATTATCAGATGCCAAGTATTTATTGCTCGATGCGGTGAAAATAATCATTTTGTTACTTGTCAAATTACACTTGTAGCCCTCACTTTTTCTATAAATAAGGGGAACCTTGTAAAAGATAGAGAAAAATAGACTACCTACAGACATTTTATCATAATAGCAACTTAGCATTGTATCTCCGTTGAGTCTCATAGATAAAACCATTACACAAATTTAATACAACTCATTATGGACATAGGGGTCAATTGGCTTTAGTTGAACCACGATAAAAGTTTCTGGTGTTTGTTGTTCTCCTTCTTATTCTCCTTCTTTCTTTCCCATTAGCTCACACTCTTAACTTGTAGTTTGGGGTAATACTGGACTTACACCTGTTGATGGGATTTTACCGTCAACATATGCTAAACAAGAATTTGTGGCTACAAATTTTGGTGGATATTATGTGACTGTTCACCAGCATACTATTGGATGGCAATATTCAGATGCATTATTGGGTGGTAATATGTTGGTTGGCTAGTAGGTTTGGGTGGACTTGTGGTAATTGAGACTCGTGATCAATGGACATGACTTGTGATAAGAGAGTAGCATGGCTGGGGCGAGGTTCAGACTTTAGCATGATGTTAGTTGATATAAAACATATAAGCTGTATGTTGGCTTGGGCATGGCCAAGAGGATTGATGGGTGTTGTTGGCTAGTTTGCATTAGAGTGGGGTGCATCCTATGCAAGTAAAGTGAAAAGGCATATGCCTAATGATGCCAATCAGCTCGCACATGTGTAAGTGCCAGCATAAAGGCATGTGCGTGCGATGTGTCATTTAGACAAGGAGCAATTACAGGTAGTTATGCATGCAGATGGACAACCAAAAATGGCAATGTGTGTGATGCATAGGCTCCTCCCCATTTAGCAGTCAGATGTCTGAAGCAATTATATGACAGTTACTTGACAATTATTTGTACTAAAACCTAAAACAATTGGGGGGTGTTTGGTAGGGGGAAACTTTTTAGTTTTCCAGGAATCCTGACTTGGGAAACAAAGTTTCCCATGTTTGATAGCCATATTTTAAAAATACATTCATAGGAAACTAAGATTCCCAAAAATCATTTTTAGCCAACTTTCACACAAAAACATTCCCATGGGGGGGTTGGGAATCTTAGTTTTCCATGACATGGAATGTTTTTTATAGGAAAAAAGACAATTATACCTTTTATTAATGAGAAAAAATACATATATACCCTTCACTTTCTCTCTCATCCTTCCTCACTCTCACATCCTCTCTCATACTTTCTCT